>JAXCGZ010018954.1:80000-85000 GCA_037179515.1 Halocaridina rubra | reverse complement strand
TGTTTGCTCATCATTATTTGTCAGGCGTCAGAAAGATATATATATATATATATATATATATATATATATATATATATATATATATATATATATATATATATATATATATATATATATATATATATATATATATATATATATATATATATATATATATATATATATATATATATATATATATATATATAGTAAGGAAGCCCAGCAGAGAAACAAAACTTATAAAACAATGCTATATTTTGGATCCTAACTGGATCCCTTCTCAAGCTAGGATCCGAAATATAGCATTGTTTTATAAGTTTTGTTTCACTGATGTGCTTTCTTACTATTTAGTGCTGTATACTAACAGTTTGTACTTATATATATATATATATATATATATATATATATATATATATATATATATATATATATATATATATAAATATATGAAGATCGCAAGGCCAAATATAATCATATACTAAAAGAAAGAAGGACTTACTTTGAGCTACCTTAAAATAATAAGGATCAAACTCCTAATAAGGACAAGGCTTAATAACACACGTACCTGCAGAAAAAAAAAGTTACAATTAATTCACTTCTCTATATAAGAACATTTCTGCATCAAAGAAGAAAAAGATAATTCAATAAAATAAACAATGTAAAAATAGAAAACATAATGGAAGGAAATGGAAACAGGTTCGATAATGGCAGAATAACGTTATAATAATGAAGAATAAAGCATATAAATATAAAAAAAATATATATATATATAAAAAGTTATAGAAAGAAGAAAAGGTAGAAAGATTGATAGGTTGATAAATAGATAGAATGACAGATATATAGATAGATAGATAAAGAGAGATAAAACTACTTCGCCTGCTTTTGGAAGTGATGGCTCATCAACTAAAAGAAATAATGAAAATAAAACATATAAAATGAGAAAACATGAAATGAAAATAAAAATATAGAACTAATATTTGCAAAGCAGGAAGAAACCACTCGAAATATATCCAATATAATGTATCCAAAGACAGCAAAACAAAAGAGATTAAAAGGAGTTAAGAGGGTGAGGGTGGAACTAAATGTCACACGAAAAGGAGATAAGAGAAAATAAGATAATAACAGTAATAACAGGGGAGATAGGGAAAGTGATAATAACAATGGAGATAGCTGTAATGGGAAGAAAATCATCTTACGATCGGATGGGTGATGTGAAAAACTAGTAGTAATAACAATGACCATGATAACAATGATAATAATAAGTATTATTATTATTATTACTATTATTATTATTATTATTATTATATTCATTATTATTGTTATAACAAAATATCAATAATAATAATAATAATAATAACATCAACAACATCAACAAAACTGCCAACCACATCTAAAGTATTCAAATCCGTAACAAAACCAATGACGTAATAGGATGTCAATATGGCCTACTCCTTAAGGCAGCAGTTTTTCGGTAAGAAGAGAAAATGAGATGTGAAATAAAATCATACTTAGTAGCATCAATGTACACTATCTAAAGGGGGGTTTACACTGTCAAACGGTTCGTCGAACGCGGTTCGACAGACAAGTGTTTGAAGTGATATTCGAACGTGTGAATGGGGTATTTGGTTGTCGAACAAGTTTGTCGAACGTGTTCGACAACCAAATACCCCGTTCACACGTTCGAACATCACTTCAAACACTTGTCTGTCAAACCGCGTTCGACGAACCGTTTGACCGTGTAAACCCCCCTTAATGTCACAAAAAGAAAATAGACAACCTGCAGCAAGAAAAATAAGTCATGGGGAAAGGATTCTTAGCATCAACTTCCCTTTCCATTCCAGTCGCCTCCTACCACACAAGCACACCCGAGTCCATACACAAGATAGCATAGCCTAAGTGCAACGAACGTGGCAGTTAGTAAGAAGAGTCAATATTTTTTAATAAATAACCTTATCATACTCTAATAAAAATAATAACAATAATAATAATAGCTATTACTATCATTATTACTGCGCAGAGCTGCAAGACCAGTATACAAATTGTCCATTCTCCTCGAGATTATGGAGGATCTGCTTCCATCAGTGGTCTGACCTTTCTCTGGTGCACTGATTATACCAGCTGAGTAGGCAGGAGTTACGAGACGGTAGACATCAATTCTGTCCCTTCCACATTTGACATTACCCAGAGAAAATTTACTTCTCGCTGAGAAATTGAGACAATATAGTTAGCGTAGTTCATTAATTTCCGCATTACTATAATCTGGAGATGTAAAAGATACACACAGACGGGCTGGAGATTTACTGTATAAATGCGCGTGCGCAATTCAACCAGGGAATCATTTCCTACAGGTGGAGGGGCCTCTATGATCTAAAGGGGGCTTTACGCAGTCAAACGGTTCGTCGAACGCGGTTAGACAAACAAGTGTTTGAAGTGATGTTCGAACGTGTGAATGGGGTATTTGGTTGTCGAACACGTTTGTCGAACGTGTTCCACAACCAAATACCCCGTTCACACGTTCGAACATCACTTCAAACACTTGTCTGTCGAACCGCGTTCGACGAACCGTTTGACTGTGTAAACCCCCCTTAACACAGGTAATACGAATTAGAAGTTTGTTTAAATTAATAGATAGCGGCCCCCTTTTGACGGGGAGAAGGCAGGAGAGGTGCTCTTTAAGGACCTTAGGATTACTCACAGGTCTTTTAGTATGGCAGAACCAGTATTTAACATACATCGAACGAAGAAAGCTAAAAGTCGACTTCACTTCTCAAATAGTTTTCTAGCACTAAAAGTAACAGAATAAAATAATAAATAGATGTGTGTGTGTGTGTGTGTGTGTGTGTATATATATATATATATATATATATATATATATATATATATATATATATATATATATACTACGTACAATCGTGGCTCTCTCTCTTGTAAGGGGATTGGCGTCAGAGTCAAGGCACACATTCATTAGAAGCCAATTCATCCAATCACGGCTCTTATCTTCATAAGGATAAGACTCAAACACTAGTGTGTCTGGTTTAAGCAAATAAGTTACTAAATAATGAAAGAGACAAAGAAACAAATAAAAATCATAATGACACGCCCATGTGTAGATTGCACATTTAAAGACACACCAATGTGTATTGTAAAACACTGAAAAAATCCTGCCAGTCTTTTATTTGTGATCATCTTCAATCTTTATTTTGTTTAAATTCGAAGCCAAAAATTTAAAGTGTTCTTAGGTGTAAACATTGTCATTTGCGATGCAACTTAAAGTAATAGCTTAAATTTTATCAATAATATAAAATTACTTAGTAATTACCCCATTCAATAGATAAAGAGATAATGGGAGAGAGAGAGATAACCTACTAAATGATGAAATAAAAAAATCTATTATTACATGCAGTTCAATAAAGGAACTGATTAAGTTTTCAATTGCAGTAAAGGAATAAACACCTTTAAAAAATAATTATTGTAAAAAAACATGGATAATCACACACATATCACGAAAGGAGTTAATTAACCCTTCCTCCGATACTCTTTTAAATGTGCGCGAGTGTACTTTAGGCAAGCATTCCACGCTAACTTAATTACCCATCGGTGCGCGTAATGTAATTAATTACACATGCAAAATTGTAATTACGATGCAATGACAATTGTCTTTTGTAATGACAATACCTTTGGGATGCTTTGGCGAAGGCTTCAGACCTATGCTCACAGAGAAATGAGTTATTATTCTCCCTGTATTGCTTTGAATTACTTTTTCTTTTATATCTGTATTTTGCTTTTGTGTAAATTTATTTGTATGTAAAGACATTTGTCATCAATATCTTTGGGTTATCCTGATGAAGATGTCTGAACGACTCTCTCACAGACATGAGTTATTATTCTCACTTTGAGGCCAAGTATTATCTTCGCTGCATGTCTTAATGGTTGCCTTTGATTTTTTTTTTTTCTATTTGTGTAAACAAATTCACTATCATACCTGATGGATACCTTGGTTAAGGTTTTAGGGCGCCTTCTTTTATAGCAGATTGTTATTCTCCGTCTATAAGTTAGAATTTTTTTTCTTTGCATATAATTTTGGCAAATGAGTATATGTGATACCTTGTAAAAGTTTTCAGTTATATGTGATAAATTTGATAGATAAATGGTGACAATTTAATCAGGCCTCCTCTCACATATCTCTAGCTTTTTCATTTCCCCGTAGGCTTACTATTAAGTTCCTTGAACGTAATCAAGAATTTTCAACCCTTAAAAAAAAAAAAGTTGCTTAATTACCCTCTTGGATCTCCTGATGAAGGCACCAAACCTAACCCGTGATTAGCTCATCTTCTCAACTGTTATCGATGAACTTTCGGCCTATGCTATAGAGGCCAATTTGACTGAATATATATTAGTATTGCGACTAGACGAGGGTGGTAGAACAGGCAATATTGCCCTATCTATACTGGATCTCGTAAAGCCTCTCCATTCACCACTGTTTCCACACTTTTAATGTTGAAGCCACTGTGCCTGCAGAGCTCATTTGGGGTTAAAATTCCAATAAGACGTAAAATGTGCATACTACTAACCATGCATTATCGTTTCATGAATAAAAACACGTCCCACGAAAGGTAAAGATAATAAAATATGATACTAACTTATAGGTGTGAGACCTGGACTCTTATAACCCAAACCAAGAGCAAATTGTAAGCTTATCATCAAAGAAGTAACAAGAAGGGATATGTTGAGAAATGAAGACATTCGGGAAGATTAATACGTTGATGGTATCTTAAACTTCATGCGAAGTACGCAGATACTTTGGTATGGACATGTCACGAGAATGGAGGAAAATAGAGCACCACTGCATTGGCAGAGTTGGTGTCCCAGGGGTAGACCACCAATAAGAAGACCACGAAAGAGACCATCGATGAAGGTCTGCGAACCAGTGGATCCTCCCTGCAACAAGTGCTACGAGAAAGAGACGGTTCATTTAATACAGTTGCGACCACCTTGCTAGCTATGGTGGGAGAGAGCGTCAT
>JAXCGZ010018954.1:60000-65000 GCA_037179515.1 Halocaridina rubra | reverse complement strand
GAAATGGTAATCAGAGTAAATGTGTGTGTGTGTGTGTGTATGTATGTGTGTGAGAGAGAGAGAGAGAGAGAGAGAGAGAGAGAGAGAGAGAGAGAGAGAGAGAGAGAGAGAGAGAGAGAGAGAGAGAGAGAGAGAGAGAGAGAGAGCCATAAAACAAGCAGGAGCTGGAATTTTCTCATTGCTCTAATGATGTCAATATTTCATATCTTTTCAAGTCCCTTGATTTTTTTTTTTCTCTCTCTCTCTCTCTCTCACACACACACACACAGTATATTCACTCAGAAGTATATTTTCTTAGTCTCAAGAAATATCTCCACAATATGTTTTACTCTCTCTCTCTCTCATACACACTTTCTTTCTCTCTCTCTCTTCCAGAACCTTTCAAGAAAGGATCGCCGTGAAAAAGAAACAGTCTTGGCAAGGAGGGCTTGCAAGGAGGTGAGGGAAGGGGGTCCACCCAGATAGTAAGTAGTTCTGGAAATATCACCAGGATTTGCAACGATATATTGCAAGAGCTTTTCAGGTACATAACTTTTCTTTTTAGTTTTTTAATGATTATATATAGATCAGTCGATATGGAATGAATTTTCCCACCTAGGAAATTCCAAGTTTAATTTGCGATTTACGGATAATTTAGAAGGAAAATGGGCATCCTACATTTGATAGCTCCTGTCAACTCTGCAGGATCAGTATGCACAATATATGCTGCAATAATATCTATATAAAAAAAGGTTTCATATTTGCATGGAAAAAACAAACATTTGGCAGCACTCATGTATATTGTTATTTTTACATGCAAGAAAGTGCTCTCTCTCTCTCTCTCTCTCTCTCTCTCTCTCTCTTTTATGAGTCAAGCTATTCTTTCACTTATTTAAAATGCACTTGATATGAACACTTAAATCTCAGGCACCGTGGCACGCAACCTTTTTATGACGCTTTTGGTAACGAACAATTACTGCTAAAAAAAAAAAAAAAAAATCCCATAAGTGAGTGTGTGTGTGTGTTCATATGAAACTGTTACAAAACAGCACCAGATGAACAGAAATGACTCTATTATGTGAAACAAAATATATTTTTTTCTTTTTTCTCTTTGTCAAAGCTCGAGTGGAACTCCTACTTCATGTATAAGTGCCAGCAACAAGATATATATGTAGCAAATAGCAGAAACCATTCTCTTAAAGCTTCTGATCTAACATAGCTAATATGTTGAAATAAGAAGAGTTATCCACCACACAAGGGACTCCACTACCCTCTCCATCTTAGGCCTGGCAAGGAAAAAACTCCAAGATCAATCACTGGAGGGATAGTACCGTATACGGAAGAGAGAAACTCAATCAGACATGGTTCTCCGGGTCAGTCCCCCACCTCGGAACAAATATTCTATAATAATATCAACAAATTAAAAAATAATTGTTGACAGCATGCATATGTGAGTACGCACGCACGCGCGCGCGTGCTGTTCTAAAGCCTAAGAAAAAATCGAATATGATTTGCAAGAGAATAGAGCGTCCGCTGACTGCGTGTGCGGGAGGGAAGGGGAGAGTTCTAATACTTTTTTTTTAAATTATTATTATTAAAGATAGATTCCAAATCGACGATATTCAACAGTTAAAAAATGGCTCTTGCCTGTGTCTGTGTGTGTACGCGAACGCGTGCAGGGGCACGCACCTGTGTATGTATGTGGCTCTATCACCTTTATACTATTGATTATGCAGATCCAATTACCTGGCCAAAAAGAGGAGAAAGTAGGAGGGAGGGGAGGGGTGGGAGAAAAAATAGCAAAGAGAGCGGGGGTGGGGGTTTGAAGCCGATTTTTATGTTAGTACAAATAATCACCCTTATGTCAATCACCCACAAAGGCCATATTCACCAAAACTTTTCTTATTATAACGCTATGGACGAGATAGTAAATATCAATATACTTTTTTTTTCTAAACTTGCAGACTAGAATGTACAGCGAGATGATGATTTTTTTTTTAAACATAGGGTAATGAATGAGAAAGCTAGGCCTGGCGCACCCATATTTACTGTATGTACAGCCTGCCACCATAAGTTGTCATAGTTTGGCAGAAACAGGAGAGAGAGAGAGAGAGAGAGAGAGAGAGAGAAGAGAGAGAGAGAGAGAGAGAGAGAGAGAGAGAGAGAGAGAGAGAGATAATATATATATATATATATATATATATATATATATATATATATATAATATATATATATATATATATGGAAATTACAATATAACCTAAATTATAAAACAAGAAATAATATGAAAAAATAAAAATAAATAAAATAACATCTAGCAGGTAAAAAAATAAATGAATAAAAAGGCATGAGCATAAACATAAATAATGAAAAACAATATTAATGAAATAGAAAATGTATGAATGAAAACATAAACAATAAAAACAACAACAACAATAATAATAATAATAACAATAAAATTATACTGAACAGTCAAAACACTGGAACTGAAACTCCAAATATACATAAATGATATTAGAATAAACAGAACAAGAGAAGGACCATTTTTATCCTAAATGTTTTACTACTTGCCTCTCATATCCTCTTCAGCAATTTTCTATTTTAATTTATTTTATCAACTTAAGTATCAAAGTCTTGAATTTATCTTATCAGGAATTCATTTCTATTTTCCATTATAATCTATATTCATAATTTAAGTACATCATCAATTATATAAATGTATGTATATACATATTTATAAATATATATATATATATATATATATATATATATATATATATATATATATATATATATATATATATATATATATTAATTATATAAAATGCGCGCGCGTGTGAATACATGCAATATGGTACGCATTAATATATGCATGCATGCACGTATATATGTAACCATAAACGTATGTAGGGAAGTCACAACTGAAAATAATGTAGTATTGTTTCAACATACCAGCCGTAGTCTCAATTTTTCTACCAGTTGATTTTAGTTAAGGAAAAATTCACTATATATACATATATATATATATATATATATATATATATATATATATATATATATATATATATATATATATATATATATATAGAGAGAGAGAGAGAGAGAGAGAGAGAGAGAGAGAAAACCCTAAAATCTCTTTGCTTGGGAGGAGATCGAGTCAGAGAACACACCCGTCCATATTTATTTCACGTAAGCTCATGCACGTACATTTTTCTTCAAAGACACTCACACACGTACACACACACACACACATATATATATATATATATATATATATATATATACACACACACAAAGCCTATGAAACACTATATAACATCGATAACATATCCAAAACATCTGCCATAAATAATATCGACAGAATTAACAAACAAACATTTCTCCTTATCTAAGATAAGAGCATTCAGTCATTATCTAGATAATTAAGGAAAGCTGCATATGTCCCATGTTAGCTTATCATATCTTAATGATAAGGTGGTTGAGAGAGAGACAGAGAGACTAGACTAGTTGCCGTGTGAGAAGAGATCCAAATGATGATGATGTTACATTCATCATCACACTTACGAAATTCATAAAACCCAAATATTCATTGGTGAATTAATTAATCAATCTAATTATGGTATTTGTGGATATTATGGTTGATTAATAAGCCTCCCTATTTCCAAAATTTATAATTACTAATGCAAATTTATAGTGCAATATCACATAAGTTGTTACTTATTTACAATTTATATAACGGTAATCAATAATTTAGGTCTTTCATTGTGTGCACTATCTCATTTATTTACAGGATTACTAAATAATTATCCAAGTTTATGAAAAAAATAGTTAAATTAATTCTTACTTGGGTATCAAATACTTCATTTTCCTCTTTAAACACTTATTCAATTATTTCTGGAATAATTCACTAAATTTACTTGTACTTACTTAAGATGTCCATAATTATACATTTATAAATTGTATGCATCATCTACACATAGACCAAGATATGAACGCATGTGCACACACACACACACACACACACACATATATATATATATATATATATATATATATATATATATATATATATATATATATATATATATATATATATATATATATATATAAATGTTCTGAGATGGTTTGGCCATGTGGAAAGGATGGATGATGAAAGAATGCTGAAAAAGGTGATGAATGCGAGAGTTGATGGGAGAAATGCTAGAGAGAGGCCTAGGTTTGGATGGATGAATGGGGTAAGGAGAGCCCTGAATGATAGGAGGATGGATGTGAGGGAAGCAAGCGAGCGTGCTAGGAATAGGAATGAGTGGCGAGCGATTGTGACGCAGCTCTGATGGGCATCTGCTGTTGCCACGGGGCTGCATATTACAGAGGTAGCCCTGTGGTAGGGGCAGTAGGAGGAGTTGGCAGTTGTGAAGCGACACAGGTTGTGGAAGAGCCGGGAGGATGGGCAGTAGCACTCCAGCAGTGCCATCTGAACGGTCGCTAGCTCCCTCGTCATTGCCAATAGCACAAAGTAATCCCCTTATTGTTTTCTTTCTTTGATGTCGGCTACCCCCCAATTAAAGGGGGAAACAGCCAAGGTAGATAGGAAAAAAAAATATATATATATAAATATATATGTATATATATATATATATATATATATATATATATATATATATATATATATATATATATATATATATATATATATATATATATATATATAATGTAATTTCCCTGAAACAAAACTACACGTAATGGGATGAAGACAAATCTTTCCCACCAAGGGACACGGGTTCAAACCCAGCTTCTTAAAAGGGGAAAACGCGAAGCTTTCACTAAGTCAATTTGAGTGTAGAAGTGACTGTAATGGCCTCTCTTCATGTATTGTTTCCTGCCCTTGTCAATTCAGCAGCTACATTATGTACAAGAACGAAAATGACAGATCACAAGTAAAAATAAAAAGACAAAGATATCAAGCTCGAATATAGACAAGAAAATATGACACGTTGCTCTGCACATTAAAAAAATAATGA
>JAXCGZ010018954.1:50000-55000 GCA_037179515.1 Halocaridina rubra | reverse complement strand
ATTATGAAGACTGCAATAACGTTAACTTTAAAAAGAACGTAGGGGGTATATGTGTCGAAGAAAATATTAGGGTGTACATGTTCACATTAATTAAGCTATCAGAATAAGAGTTGTAGTAAATAATAATAGTAATAATGATAATAATATAAATAACAGTATAATAATAATAATAATAATAATAATAATAATAATAATAATAAATAATAATAATAATAATAATAATAGTAATAATAATAATAATTACCATTTTTACTATCGTTATTATTATTAATATTATCATGATTATTATTATTATTATTATAATTATTATTATTTGCAATAGTAGTAACAGTAGTAGTAATATTTTTATATTTTTTTTATAAAAGGATATCAATAAAAATATAAATATAATAGTAGTAACAATAATAATAATAATAATAATAATAATAAAATAGCATGAAATTCATTAAAGAGCTTTCATTGAAAGATATCAAGAGGTAATTATATACAAATTGTGCAAGTTCCTAATTATAATAAACATCCTTAGCCTCCTCAGCCCATACCAGCAGCTCACCCTCTTGAGATAAAACAGGGGATCCCAAAATACCTCCTTGTCGTAGAACATCAACAACAACAACCTTAACATAACAAGTATAACGAGCTACCGACGGTTATGTGACTAACAACCCTCCTTTTCGGATGCTTATTAACAATGGTGTCCTTATTGTTACAGACAAGGGGTTGAGAGAGTAAGTGAGGTTGCCAATGGTTTAAAAAGTGTGAGTGTGTGCGTGAGTGCGTGTGTGTGTGAGAAAGAGAGAGAGTATGTGCGCGCGTGCTGCTTGTGTGTGTGCGTGTGAATGTGTGTTTTAAGGTGATAATGACTATTTAAGAACAAGCTCAAACTAAAATAATGGCCAAAAGAATTTGTTTTTTTAATTCACATGGTAAACTGCTTTATTGGAATGAAGTTTTGAAGACAGGTCTCTTATTCCAACGGATCCAAGTTCGAGTCCGTTTCGTTCCGGGGAGGATTAGAAAAGGAACGTTTTGCATCCTCGTCGTCTCCTAGCCCCTGTCAACTCTGCATGTGTCATGTGTACGCCACTGAAAATGCAAAGCCAAGGGTATAGCCAACTGCAGCATGAGTTCAGGCAAGAAATTAAGCTATCTTTTCAGAATGTTAAAACAAATAAACATGATCGCCTACACACACACATAAACACACATGCGCTATCCTATTCTCTTTAGATTAGAGTTGCTGCCCGCATAAGACTTATTTATAGAAATATATGGGAGGTGAATTGCGAGAAAACTGGTAGAAAGCACCCAGAACACTCAAAATGCCATTTATGTGAGTGGGAAGGGGGCAACAATTTAGTACACTACATTACAGAGTGCACAAAGCTTAAGGACTTCAGACCTCTTGGTCTGAGCTACTTTGAACTTTGTGTGCACTTTTGCAACCCAGAGCCCTTATATCCTGTACTTAGTGTATACCCAACATTGAAAATGTAATTCTTTTACTCTCTTCTTCATCTACATCTTTTCCCACTTTTATGTGGGGTCGATGTTTCTGGCCAGTTTTCTCCATTTGTTTCTGTCCCATACCTCATCACCCAACAAACCTTTAGACCTCAGGTCATCATTGATGCAATCCATCCACCTACGCTTTGGTCTCCCTCTCCTTCTCCTACCCTGTATATCCATTTCCATCACCCTCCTCCCAACATACTGTTCATCCCTCCGAACGACATGACCATACCATCTTGGTCTACTTTCTTGTATCTTATCTGATATTTCTCTAACTTTTGAGAGAGAAAAAAAATGGGGGAAAGGTGGAGGGAATACCTTTTCTCTCTCTCTCTCTCTCTCTCTCTCTCTCTCTCTCTCTCTCTCTCTCTCTCTCATATGCCTTTTTACATACATATGCCACTTTTCCCCTTATAAGGTGAGTGGCTGAGTAAAGGAATAATGCTCTGACTTTCTGGGAAGAGAAAGTACAGAGAGGGGATCTCTCATTCCCTTCGCTCCGCCCCACTTAGTCTACTCTTACGACACGCAGGGGAACATGGAGGAAGTATTCTAGCCACCTCCCTCAGGAGCTCATATGTATTTATATGTGTGTACATGAGTGCATGTGTGTATATGAATGTATGTATATATATATATATATATATATATATATATATATATATATATATATATATATATATATATATATATATGTATATATATGTATATATATATATATATATATATATATATATATATATATATATATATATATATGTATATATATATATATATATATATATATATATATATATATATATATATATATATATATGTATGTGTATGTGTGTATATACGTATATGTATGTGTATGTCTATATGTATCAATAATTACTACTCTTGATTCATAACTCTATCTATATACAAAAGCTGTAGTAATGATGATGGTGGTAATAATAATAATAATAATAATAATAATAATAATAACAATAATAATAGTAATAATAATCATAATGATAATAATAATAATAATAATAATAATAATAATAATAACAACAATAATAATAATAATAATAATGATGATAATAACAATCATGATGGTGGTAGCAATAGTTGTGATAATAGTGATAATGGATTAAGCTGACATAATTCTCTCTCATGTACATAATTTGAAGGGTAAAGAAGGGGAAGGGCTTTCAGTCTTTCTCTTTCTTTTCCCTCCAAATTTATCTTCCATAATATGGCACTGTGTTTATGTGTATGTATGTATGTATGTATGTTCAGGTTTATATGTGTACGTATATGCGATTAATTACATGCACTTTCCTTTGCTGTGTTACCCTCAGATGACAATGATGTGTATGAGTAAGCACGTATGCATCTCTATCTGTAGTAAGGACGAGTAACTCCTTTTGCTGAAATGAATACCACAAACTCTCTCTTTCTCCTTGATATGTATGACTATGAAGCCCCAGTGGTATTTCTATTGCTCATCTAATTAATGCATGCATATGTATATGTACCTACTTATTATTCTAACCTGAAAATTGTTATTCTATATCTGCTTCAAATTGTCTGCAGTAGTACTGTTGAAAAGCGAAATGTGATTTATAGCACTCAACAAGGGTTATTGAAAATATTGTTACAAATATTACTCTTCAATTACTCTTCAATTATTACACTATATTTTATTATTAATTACTTGCTATGATATTTAAAATTAATTGCAAATTCTATTAATATTTTATTTATACATAACCAAATAGATTGTAATGTTTATCAACTGCAATATGACTGGGAGTGCCCATGTGCACATGTACAGTTATCTGAATAAATAAATAAAAAAAATCTCTTTAGATTAGGAAGTGTGACTTTATCAGAAGACACAAAATTGTCTCTGGATGTGCTATCGTAGTCATAATCTGCATTTGGGTCTTCCCTACAATTCGTCTGTGATTGCAGAGAGTAATTTGTGCAAGTAAAATGTGCTTCATGAATTGTAATAAGCTCTGAAACCATAGTTTATCGATCTTTAAAATTAATTCAGTCCATGAAGATAAAAGAATAATAATAGAATTAACCTGAATAGAGTGGTAATCCTTATAGTCGTCGGTGTATACCAAATAAAATGCATATGCATTTCTCCATCATCAACAAGCAGTCCTCAGCATGCAGTTGAACGTACCCTCTCCGGTAGAAATAAACAAGCAGTACTCAGCATGCAGCTGAAACAAGCCTTCTCTGGTATAGACAAACACTCATATCATGCTATGCTTAAGTTTAACCACGTGGAATGGTGCTAAACAAGATTCTTGATTCTGTCCCAAAATTCACGACATGGAAATCGGTTACAAAATTCAAAATGAAGCAAAAAACTTCTGTTGAACGGTTGCCAAATCTTGAGAAATTCAATACCCACAATCAAAGCCTCGTTCAAGCTGACAAAATGAAGCAGAAAAGCGTTTGCATCGTTGAAGTATCGCCAATACGTTAGCTTACTTTCAGTGTTCACCCATTTGAAAGAAACAACAGTTGTTAAGTCTGAAAATGTCAATCTAGGACTCCAAGGTTAAATTCAACAACTGTTCAATACGTTACAATAGACGGTTCTATTGACGCACTTGAAAATTCGGCTTATTGTACTATGCTGCGCAAAAAAAAAAGTTACAGTATCTCGAAAACTGAAAGAACTCATAAATGGTTTCTTCAATTTTAAGACTGCATAAAATTATTCTTAACATCACGTTCATAATCTGAACAGCGGATGTAAAAGCTCGTAAATTCAATGTGTCAACAAAGGTTACATTAAACTAATCCAAGCAATGCAAAAAACAATTCAAAGCCTTCCATATGCCTGATGATGCAGAACAGAGTTTACTCGTCCATTATTGCAGTTAAAACCAACGTTACGTTCAGCTGCTTCAGAGGATTGCAAAAAACCTAAACACTGTTGAATACAAATGTAACTCTATCCTTCATGATTCTTAGGCCCGATTTCTTAAACAGTATAAACCTAGGATACCATATTGTTAGTTAGCAAGACACACACAAATGGATTTCATAAACGCATCTGACGCGGTTCTGTGTGGCTAGGATCCCGTACGGGATCCTAGCCATGCACAGAACCGCGTCAGATGCGTTTATGAAATCCTAGCCATACACAGAACCGCGTCAGATGCATTTATGAAATCCTAGCCATACACATAACCGTGTCAGATGCGTTTATGAAATCCATTTGTGTGTGTCTACCTAACTAACAATATGGTATCCTAGGTTTATACTGTTTAAGAAGTAGGGCTTTAGAGTGAGGTAGCTTTCAACTGTTCTCATGTCCAACAGAGGAAACGATTCTGTTGCGGAGTTCATTCAAGACCAGAACTCATTTCTGCCTTGCCCTTAACCTTTTTCTTTTCCTTCGTCTTGGTATTTTCTTGTGCCCGAGCCTTTATTGATGAGGTCAGTTTCTGCCTGTCCCGATGTCACACTCATAACAAAAAA
The DNA here is from genome assembly GCA_037179515.1 of Halocaridina rubra. NCBI lineage: Eukaryota > Metazoa > Arthropoda > Malacostraca > Decapoda > Atyidae > Halocaridina > Halocaridina rubra. The sequence goes on along the minus strand of JAXCGZ010018954.1, from coordinate 50,008 downwards.
CAAAAAAA
>JAXCGZ010018954.1:22500-32500 GCA_037179515.1 Halocaridina rubra | reverse complement strand
AACACTGCTGGAAAATTATTCACTTTTCACACAATGTCTCATTTTCCTTTTTCATATAAAAAGTTTCCACAGAATGATCAAGCGTATAAAAATTTAACCTAGATTATTTACTAAAGCACAATAATAATAATAATGATAATAATAATAATAATAATAATAATAATAATAATAATAACAATAATAATAATCTTATGAAGAACTGGGACCAGAAATTTTTATAGGTCTTAATTCTTCGGTATATGTTAGGTATTTTTCATTTTATTGTTTATAAAATTTAATATTTTGTATAAAGTCAGGTCCTAATTCTTCATGATAGCCAATAATAATAATAATAATAATAATAATAATAATAATAATAATAATAATAATAATGATTTTTCCCTTATTTTTACTCACTTTCCGTTTGGCTGCTGTTGCTGTTTACCACCGTTGTTATTCCCGCTGTTATTACTGCTGTTGTCAGCGCTGGCGCTGTTGCTGTTGTTAGACTGAGGCGAGATTTTGCCAGCTAATGCATTTAAGCTACTTAGACTATTCAGAACGCTGGTATTATCAACAGTAGCCATAATTAGATGATAAATCAGCGTTTAATAGCAGCCACGATCACGATCCAATGCTTTATAATATAAAAAGAAGCGTAAAGTCTATATTCTAATATTTTCTTTTCTAATGAGGATTTTTTAATAAATCGAATTTTGGTCAGTTTCTATTTTAATTCTCAATTCGGGAATTGTTAAATTTCGCTTAGGCAAAGAATTGTTTCCTCTTTTTTCTTTTATAATAAAACAAATCTTCAAACGTAACAAGGAACTTACAATCCTGAAAATTCGTTTGTATACCTTGAAAAATTTTCCAATTTGAAAACTTTCAAAATCTTAGTTTAGCAGAGACAAAAATTCTCTTGTGAATACTTAGGACCTTTGAAACTGCTGACAAAAACTGAGATATTATTATTATTATTATTTTGAACTAGTAAGCTACATCAGGCCTTTTTTTTTTCTTTTCTTTTCCAAAGGAAAAGGACAAAAAATTGGCGAAATCTCTTTGAAACCGATTTAAACTATTTCAAGACGATTATCTACCACTGTGTTTATGAAATGTGATGTAAAAAAAACAATGTCACTGACGACCTTCTATTAAGATGATGAAACACTATCACTTTTTTTTTTTTTTATTGCAGAAGCTACGTGTTCTAATAATTCCAAAACAAAATAGGACATCCAAGACCTACTTCAAGCGTTAATTAAAACCAATCTGAATTCGCACAGACAATGAATCGACAACACTTGTGCACAGCAAAACGTGCACTATATAATGCGCTCTAAAGCAAAAAAGGGGGAGGGCTTTCTATCGAGGGGAGAGACGAGACCGAGACAACAACCACTTCCAACCACCTCTACATGTGCACTAACCGGTTTCATATCTGCCAGGCATAAGAGTTGCTGCCAACTTGACTCGCTCAAAATTCCCTAGATATGGCAGCCGAAATTACCCAATATCCTGTTAAAATATTTTCCCAAACAAATTTTCTTTTCCTTCTCCCTTTTCTCTCTTTCTTTGCATTCATTCCATGATAAATATTTCTTGAATTCACTTCATATAAACATCATTTCCTTTTATATCCTAAAGAGTTTTCTACTGAAACATATCGTTCTTTATAATATTCAATTTTCTATTCTTAACGACAGTACGAAATATTTTTACTACAAAGTTCCTTTTTATTTTCTTGGGAACATTAAATATTTCTTTATCTCAAATTTATGTGAAGTTGATATTATAGTCATTTTGACAAACTAGCGCAATTTTAGAATCCATTTTCCAAAAAAAAAGTTTGAATATTTTACGTTTAGAAAGTTCTTACCCGCAGGATAGAAAAAAAATTCTTCATCTGAGGAAAATTCCTAACCTCTGGCGACACTACGAGTCAGTGCCTCACGAGTCGCGCGAGCGCATGCGCTCCTTGAGCAATTATTGCAGATACCACGCTTCTGACCACGTTTCTAATTACTTATTTATATATTTTCATAGACTTCATAACGTAAAGAATACCATGAAGAGTCTATATATCCAATATAACGGATTAACAAGACGCATAAACAATCATAAAAATTACCTAATCAGCAACTTAAAAGATAACAACACCGTAGCCATGCGTATACCACGTTGCAGTTCTTTATTTATTTACCTATGTATGTACTTTCTTTTACTTTCTTATTTGATTCTTACTACCAATTCAATCCAACATGGTATTAACACATTGATTGAATTGCACAAAACCTACAATATATAAAGTAAATTATGTCAGAAATCAACATGCAAATGTTGCGAGAGCAGGACTCTCAAATGTTAGCTGCTTCGGACGAGGCCTTGATAAGATAAGCCCTCGCCGCAGGAGGGAGGGTGGTTGATGCCACCACACACACACTCCTCAACTTCTCATCATATGAAAAAATGTTTGTTAGGTAAGAAATACTTTATCCATGAGGTAAAAGAGAATGATTAAAACCTTTCGTATTCCCTATATGTAGCATAAGGCGAATTAGAGCAGCCTAGAGAGAGAGAGAGACTATATTTCCCTTCTTTCGAATGAATAGACTTATATCAGAAGAAAAAAATTACCAGCATCGTATTCCCTGCCTGTCGAATAATTTTATTTATTTTAATGTTTATTTTATGCTTGTGACACCAGGGCGGGCAAATATATAAAAAAATAATACTGCCCTCATCGGGCCTGGGCACGAAGAAAACAAAAAGAGAAACAGAGATGGCAAGTGTTGTGATTTGTCAGAGGCGAAGATTTAGTAAGAGATGTGTAATAAATATCCAAGGATATTCGGTGTTTATGTGGGCATAGAAAAAGAATCGTAACTGAAGGAAGACTTAACATCGAACTGTCCTGGACAGTCTCATTTAAGTCCAAACGACCTTTCAGCTGTAGTATTACAACGGGTGGCTGGTGCCATGGGCCAACTTACTACATAAAAAAGGAGACTTAAAGGGATATCCGTGGAGGGGATCAAAAGTTTATTACTTACTAATCAGCGCCCGCTCGCATATATATATATATATATATATATATATATATATATATATATATATATATATATATATATATATATATATATATATATATATATATATATATATATATATATATATATATATATATGGATGGATGGATTCGGTTTTACGTCACGAACTCCCTTCTCTACTAAGGGCTAGGACGGTTGCCTTCTTAAGAAGGACTTATTTTGGCAGATGTAATCGTTACCCTGAGTGTATGCCCTTACTAACCACAGTCCGTGACGGGGCGCGAACCCTCGATCTGCCGCCTCAGAGTCGCAGACGCTACCATTTTGCCACGGAGACTACACACACATTTATATATATATATATATATATATATATATATATATATATATATATATATATATATATATATATATATATATATATATATATATGTGTGTGTGTGTGTGTGTGTGTGTGTGTGTGTGTGTGTGTGTGATTACCTAATTGTATTTACGGGAAAGAGCCCAAAGCTCGTATCTTCCCGTCTCCTGATCGGTTCCATTTTATACTTAGTCATACTTATCATACCTGTCCTTAAAACTATGGATTGAGATAGCATTAACTACCTCCTCGCTTAGCGAATTCCAATTATCAACTACTCTTACATTGAAAAAGTATTTCCTTACATCCTGCAAAGAAGTTTTCTTACCAAGCTTCAAACTATGACCTCTAGTTCTAGAGCCAGCCATATCAAAATATCGATCCCTATCCACTCTATCATAACCATGAAGGAATTTAAAGACTGTCACCATATCCCCCCTCACTCTTCTAGCTTCGAGTGATGGTAAGTCTAATTCCCTCAGCCTCTCATCATAACTGAGATTGCGTATTTGTGGCACCAGTTTCGTGGCAAGTCTTTGAACTTTTTCAAGCTTAGCTATGTGCTTTTTCAAGTGCGGATTCCAAAAGGGGGCTGCATATTCGAGTTTTGGCCTCACATAGGTTACATAAATATTTCTGAACATTTCCTTGTCCATGTGCCTGAAGGCTACCCTTACATTTGATAAGAATGCATATGCTGCCCTTACTATGCCATTTATATGTATTTCTGGAGACAAATCTGCCAGTATGTTTACTCCTAGATCTCTCTCATTTTCTGTCTCTTGAAGTTGTACTCCAGCCACCGAGTAGTCAAGCTTGGGCCTTCTTGCACTTGTACCCATTCTCATTACCTTACATTTTGAAGTATTGAATTTCATTAGCCACTTTTCTGACCACTCATGCAGATTATTTAGATCCTCCTGAAGTTCTCTACCATTGTTCTCGTTTTTTACTTTCTTCACAATCTTTGCATCATCTGCAAACATATTCATGAATGAATTTATCGCCTACGATTACTTAAGCTTTGTTTCTAAAAATGCGATTCATAGGTTAACGAACGGGAATTTTTACCCTTATCGAACACGAGCTCGCGAAGATATCCTTCTGTCATTGACAATCTCATAACGTCCTCATTCAATATGCTGTTCTAACAAGGATTGTCACACGAAGAATATCATCCTCTCCTTTCCAAAGCCCTAAGTAATTCTGGAGAGGAGAATCTGTATGAGCCACCTTATGAAGTTACAGGGTTGAAAACAAGCGTTTTATCCACCCAGATCTGTTGAAATGCGGTGATCAAATATTCAAAAATATAATTTATAATGATGACATTATATCGATAAGCAAACCAATGTTGTTGATTCACTGATAATTGCGAGTACCTGAATCGGTGTTTTTCAACCTGTGAGCCATGGGCTGTTTTCAGGGGGGCCACGAACACTTCTAAACTAGTAAATGCTGGCCAAGGCTTAATTTCATAAATGAAAAAGTGTAATTTGTGTTTTAATTACAATACACATTATTCATTTACAGTACATGAAAGAGATGAAGTAATATAGTGCTCTGAATATGCTATATAATGATTTTAATCATCATTACACAATTATGAAAGCCAAAGGGCCATGAGTATTTATGGATGCCAAACGTGGGCCATGGGAATAAAAAGGATGAAAAACACTGACTTAGATCAACACTGTCACATCAGTTTTCACTCTTCAGCAGCTCAATGGATCAGAGCATTGCTCTAACAAAGAAAGTAAGAAAAAATTACTCCCCAAGGAGGATTATACATATTTTCTTCGCCAGATTCTCAGAGGAATATCTCCTTACTCTTTTATTTTATATCATTTCTTTTCATATCAATGTGCCCAGTGGGTATATTGTTAGACGTGTGAAGCCAATCGTGGAACAACATTTCTATGAAAGCGGGCTCCGAAAACGGTTAATGTGTTCTTTTAATTGCTCTTATGAAATATATATATATATATATATATATATATATATATATATATATATATATATATATATATATATATATATATATATATATATATATATATGTATATGTATGAATGTATGTATTTACATACAGATATACATATATAAATACATACATACATATATACATACATACATATATATATATATATATATATATATATATATATATATATATATATATATATATATATATATATATATATATATACTTAATGTTATATGATGACTATAACCATCTCTCTCTCTCTCTCTCTCTCTCTCTCTCTCTCTCTCTCTCTCTCTCTCTCTCTCTCTCTCTCTCTCTCTCTCTCTCTCTCTCTCTCTCTCTTTCTCTCTCTCTCTTGCTGACGCTGCTGACATCAGTTCTAATCGAAATTAAATAATCTTATCATTCTACTCTATAGAGGTAGTCGCCGTGGCTCAGTCGGTAGCGCCTCCGACTCTGAGGCGTCAGGTCGAGGGTTCGCGCCCCGCCACGGTCTGAGGTTAGCAAAGGCATGCACTCAGCGTAAGGATTACATCTGCCTAAACAAGTCCTTCTCAAGAAGGCAACCGTCCTAGCCCTTGGTTGATAAGGGAGTCCGTGACGTAAAACCGGAACATTCTACTCTATAGATTTTCACCCAAAAGTGCTTTACTACTCCGTCTGTCAAGAGAATTTTGAAATATGAATACACGTGGCACAGCTCTCTCTCTCTCTCTCTCTCTCTCTCTCTCTCTCTCTCTCTCTCTCTATATATATATATATATATATATATATATATATATATATATATATATATATATATATATATATATATATATATATATATTTCAGGTAATAGGTTGGCCCATAGCACCAGCTGCCCATTGCGATACTACATCTGAAGACCTTTTGGACTTGAATAGGGTTGTCAGAACCTATGCCTACATCAGCACCGAATATTCTTGGATATTCGTTGCACGTCTCTAATTATCCCTTCACATTCGGCAAGTCACAACACTCTCCACTGCTGTTTCTCTTTTTGTTTTCCTCGTGCCCAGGCCCGATGAGAGCAGATTTTTTTTTTTTTGGGGGGGCCCGTCCTGGGGTTACATTTATGAAAAAAATTCGATGTTAAGTCTTCCTTCAGATACGGTTCTTTCTCTATGACATTTATTAACGCGTATGACACCGGAAAAAAAACATCTGCCCTCATCAAAAAAAGGCCCGGGCACGAGAAAACACCATAGTGAAGGAAAAGAAAAAGTTTATGGACAAGGCAGAGATGAGGTAATGATACACAAAGAAAAAGGACAGGCTGAAAAAACTAGTCAAAGTACTGAGGACTTAGAGATATGGAGAATTAGACCCTGATATGACATTAGATCCGCTTTTTAAAGGAATATTGGTTATAAGAGTTTGGAAAGAAAGAAGGAGGAAGAGAGTTCCATAGTGTGGAGGTAGATAGGAAGAAGCAGTCACTGCACAGACCAATCCACGAGCTACAAATCTCCACACAGTACCTATGAGATGAGGCTGCTTGGCGAGTGTTACGTGGCCTCAGCAGTGGAGGAGGGATGCAACTCGCCAACCAATCGAAGCAGCGATGGAAGTAGAAGCGATAGAAAAGAGAAAGGGATGATACCTTAAGACGAAAAGGAGCATCCAGATTAGTAAGAGAAGGATCATTAATGAGTCTTGTGCCAGACTATCAAAAGCCTTAGAGGTATCAAGGGCGACGACATAAGATTCCCTATTGTTCCTCAGAGTAGATGACCATACATGAATAAGCCAGGACAGGCGATCACCAGTGCATCTTCCCTTGCAGAAGCCGTACTGGTGATCGGAGATAGAAGAGGTTAGGGCAATAGGTCGGTAGTTTGAAGGAATAGAGCGGTCTCCCCTCTTAGGAACAGGTTGCACTACACTCCGAGCATACTTCCAAGGTGAAGAATAGATACTAGTTGAAAGAATGAGGCAAAAAAGACTGCAAAGCACGGAAGCCATATATATATATATATATATATATATATATATATATATATATATATATATATATATATATATATATATATATATAAATTTGCATATATGCATATATCTGTATCTATATCTATCTATCTATCTGTGTGTGTATATATATATATATATATATATATATATATATATATATATATATATATATATAGATAGATAGATAGATAGATAGATAGATAGATAGATAGATAGATAGATAGATAGATAGATAGATAGATAAATATAATTAAATAAACACATTAATATATGTGCAAACATGAAAATTATTTTGCCTCTGGCCGGTATTCGAATTTAAGACACATTATTACTATGTCAAGGCGCTACCAACTACACCACTGAAGGTCTTATAATAAGAAGCTAACCTCTCAACTAACTGTTAAACTAGGGAACGAGTTCATTCTTCAGAACACTTTTTTTTTCACATAACAGCTTTTCCCAACCTCACTCGTGGCTTTATTTTCGCACTTAATTAAAATCCCATGCCATAGAGGCCTCATTAATGATCAAATAAACACATTAACATATGTGAAAACATGAAACATATGCATACATACATACATACATACCAGATAGGCAGAGAGAAAGACAAACAGACAGACATACTGCATTCACGATTTGAAATCCCTACATGAACTTCATCTGTGACACAGAATTATTAGGCTGCTGAAGTACTTCATAAGCACAAAATTACTTTTGTTGTTAAGAACATTAATCAGGACGTGAGAATCAGTGATGAAAATTAATCTTCACCAGCTTGAGTTACGAAAAAGGTAAAATGCCAATCGAGCAACAACGACGAATTTTTTATGAATAAATAAATACATAAAAGAGAAAGAGAGAAATTAGCAAATAGATACTTAAATAAAATGATTAGTTAATTATAAATGAACTAATGTATTTGTACTTTTAGCAGACAAATGACAGACGATTTAGCCTCCGCCCAAATCCGAGTTTCGAATTCCATTATAAATGAGCGTGGTAGCATCATAAATACATTCACATCAGGATAATGGACGAATTAAAGGATTCAAAACCCTATAATCATTCACTGAGTGTGTCATTGTATCTAAATTTAATTGAGTGATTGTCGAGGATTTATAAAAGTATGTACGAATGTACGTAAGTACGTACGAATACTTTTGATAATAATGTAATATAAAGAGAAAATGTTTTGCAAAGAGAGTAGAAAATACTTTTTTAACAATAGTGTTTGAAAATATCATAATGAAGGCGGTCAAAACGTGCCGAAATGCGAACACAATAATTTTCTTTTGGCAACGTTTGAAAATATTAATATGAATACAAGGAAAATGTAGCAAAAAAGACTACGTTAATTATTGACGCGAATACTGAAAAAAAGTCTTATAAAAAGAATATAATTTTTTTTTATGATAATGTTTAATGATATCAAAGTGAATACTGAGAAAAGACAAAAAGAGAATACATTATTTGTGGACATGTTTTATACTTTTAACATGAATAAAAGAGACAATATTTAAAAAAAAATAAAAGAGGACGCTAATTATTTATGGATTTTTTTTTAATATTAATATGAATGCAGACAGAATAGGATAAGTGATGATGTAGAAATGAGCGTAGAGAGATTGCACTGTAAAGAAAACAGTATTTGTTTTGGGGGGAGAAAGCTTCATTATATTACACAAAGACTAGGGATCATGGTGGCTGAGTGCTCGACTTGTGAGTGGACAGACTCACGATCGAGCCCACAGAGAAGCGCTAGAAAAGGCATCCAACCCCAGTTCCCCAGCCACACTCTATCAGAGTCCACCCCCATATTGGAGACTAATAGTCACAAATAAAACGAGGATTATTATATTATAAGAACAATGTATATAGAAAATATTTTGCAAAAAGGGAATGGTGAGTGTTCGGGAAATTTTTTACATAATGCTCATATAATTGAGAATAAAACTGGATTTTGCTTGAAATATTTTAATTTCTTAATGATATTAATATGAATATAGAGAAATCTTTATGCAAAGAGATGGATTGTTTTTAAATACGAACAACTTTTATAAGATGTGTTTGAAATACAGAAATTTTTGCAAAGATGGAATGGATTTCTTTACGCAAAATAATTGAAATGTAAATATTATTATACGAAAATACTAGACAAAGTCCCGATTTCTTAAAAGTGTAAACCTAGGATACCATATTGTTAGTTAGCTAGACACAGAAATGGATTTCATAAATGCATCTGACGCGGTTCTGTGTATGGCTAGGATCCTTCTATGGGGGATCCTATCCATACACAGAATCGCGTCAGATGCGTTTATGAAATCCATTCGTGTGTGTCTAGCTAACTAACAATATGGTATCCTAGGTTTACACCGTTTAAAAAATCGGGCCATAGATTAGATGAAGAAAAGGAAAAGCTTGCGAGAGAGTATATTCAAGGTGATACGGAGAAAATATTTGCACTGAGATTATCGTTTAGTCTAAGCAAAAGTTTCTTAAAAAACAATAAATAAATTAGCAATAGTGATATGCGACTGCTCTACAGCATAATATAAACTTCTGCAATAAAGGTAAATAATAACGTAAATAGTTTAAAATGAACTATAACAGAAAAAAAAATTGCTAGTC
>JAXCGZ010018954.1:12500-20000 GCA_037179515.1 Halocaridina rubra | reverse complement strand
CAGAGGACCCAGAAATATGGAGGACTAGGCTCTGAGATGACGATAGATCTGCTTTTTGAAGGATGAAAGGTCATAAGAATTAGGAAAGACAGAAGGAAGAAGAGAGTTCCAGACTCTGGAGGTAGATGGGAAGAAGCAGTCGCTGCACCGACCAATCCGCGAGCTACAAATCTCCACACAGTACCTGTGAGATGAGGCCGCTTGGCGAGTGTTACGCGGCCTCGGCAGTGGAGGAGGGATGCAACTCGCCAATTCATCAGAGCAGCGATGGAAGTAGTAGCGATAGAAAAGCGAAAGGGAAGATACCTTACGGCGAAGAGAGAGAGAATCCAGGTTAGAAGTAAGAGAAGGATCATTAATGAGTCTGACTGCCTTAGATTCAACCCTATCAAGAAGATAAGTAAAGGAAGAAGCACCCCAGATGTGTGAGCAGTATTCTAAGCAGGGGTGGATAAGACCTTTGTAAATTTTAAGTAACTGCAATGAGGAAAATTAATGACGAAAACGAAACAAAACCCCCAATTTTTTGGATGAAGATTTAGAAATTTGGATTATGTGATTCCTCCAAGACAAGTTAGAGGCTATATGGATTCCTAATATATTGATAGAGTTAAGTGGGTAAATTTCATTAGTTTCGAAGACAATAGGGTTATCAGGAGGAGAAGAAGATAAAGAGATAGCCAGAAACTGTGTCTTAGAGGCATTGAATTTAACTAAATTTTGAGTGCCCCATTCAGATACTCTCTGCAAATCGGAGTTAAGAGTAGAAGAAAGAGTGATACGAGATTGATTACGAGTAACAGATGAAGGCTGTGAAGGAAAGGCAGAGGAAAAGTGAAGGGGAGAAACATCGTCAAAGGCATGAAGAAAAGAGGAAGATGGGGATTGTAGAAGATCATTGATGAAGAGAAGGAAGAGAGTAGGTGAAAGAACAGAGCCCTGTGGAACACCACTGGGTAACAGAGAAAGGGCTAGATGTCGCGCCATCAACAACTACAGATATAGAACGGTCAGTAAGAAAACTGGAAATCAGAGAACAGAAAGAAGGGGTAAAGCCATAGGCAGGGAGTTTGGCCAACAGAGCCTTGTGCCAGACTCTGTCAAAAGCCTTAGAGATATCAAGGGCGACGACAAAGGATTCCCCATAGTTCCTCAGAGAAGATGACCATACATGAGTAAGATAGGACAGGAGATCACCAGTGGAGATATATATATATATATATATATATATATATATATATATATATATATATATATATATATATATATATATATATATATATATATATATATATATATATATATATATATATATATATATATATATATATATATATATATATATATATATATATATATATTTCATGAATGTGACACAGGGACAGGCAAAAAACTGCCCTCATCAATAGAGGCCATGGCATGAAGAAAGCATTAAGACTACGGAACATATAAAGGTCACGGACAAGGCGGAGATCAGCACAGACTGAAAGAATAGTCGAAGTACTAAGAACCCAGACTTATGGCAGGATTAGGCTCTGAGATGATGGTACATCCGCTTTTTCATGGATGACAGGTTATTAGAATTAGGAAAGACAGAAGGTGGAAGAGAGTCTCAGAGTCTGGAGGTGGATGGGGAGAAGCAAATCTCCAAGGAGTAATCGTGAGATTACTCCTTGCCGAGTGTTATATGGCCTCAATAGTGGGGGAGGGATGAAACTCACCAAGCTATCAAAACAATGAAGAAAGTAATGGCGATAGAAAAGAAAAAGGGATGATACCTTGCAGCGAAGAGAATTAGAATCCAAATTAAAAGTAAGAGAAGGGTCACTGATATATTAGACTGACTTACATTCAACCCTATCAAGAAGATAAGTATAAGAATAATCACCCAGCTGTGCGAACAGTATTCTAAGCAGGGACTGATAAGACCTTTATAGATTTTAAGTAACTGCAAAGAGGAAAAGTATTGACGATAACGAAGCAGAAGCCCCAATTTTTTGAATGCAGATTTAGAAACTTGGATTATGAGATACCTCCATGAAAAATTAGAAGCTATATTCCTAATATGATTGTAGAATTAAGAGAGTAAATTTCGTTAGCTTCGAATATAATAAGGCTATCAGGAGGAGAAGAGAAAGATAGCCAGAGACTGTGCCTTGAAGGCATTAAATTTAACTAAATATTGTGTGCTCCACTCAGATTCCCTCTGCAAATAGGAGTTGAGAGTAGAAGAAAGAGTGATACGAGACTTATTACGAAGAAAAGGCAGAGGAAAAATGAAGAGTAGAAATGTCGACAAAAGCGTGGGGAAGATAGGAGGATGGAGATTGAAAAAGATTGTTGTTGAAGAGACAGAACAGAGTAGGTGAAATATCAGAGCCGTGTGGAGAGCCACTGGTAACAGGGAATAAGCTAGATGTTGCGCCATCAACAACTACAGATATAAAACAGTCAAAAAGAAACTGGATATCAGAAAACAGAGAAAAGGAGTAAACATAAGCAGAGTTTAAACCAATAGAGCCTTGTGCCAGACTCTGTCAAAAGCCTTAGAGATATCCTGGGCGACAACAAAGGATTCCCTATAGTTCCTCAGAGAAGATGACCATTACATAAGTAAGATAGGACATGAAGTCATCAGTGGATCTTGCCTTGCTGAAGCCGTACTGGTGATCGGAGATAAGCAAGTTAGATTCAAACGTTTCAAGAAGTGGAAATTGAGTAAAGTTTCATTTACTTTAGCGATGGCAGAGTTCTTTTTTTATGAGTGTGACACTGGGACAGGCAGAAACTGCCCGGGCAAGAGAAAATACCAAGACGAAGGAAAAAAAAAGTTAAGGACAAGGCAGAGATGAGGTAATGTCACACAAAGGAAAACTGCAGAAGAAAAAACAGTCTAAGTACAAAGGACCCAGAGATATGGAGGACTAGGCCCTGAGATGACGATAGATCTGTTTTTGAAGGATGAAAGGTCATAAGAATTAGAAAAGACAGAAGGAGGAAGAGAGTTTCAAATCTCCACACAGTACCGTTGAGATGAGGCCGCTTGGCGAGTGCTATGCGGCCTCAGCAGTGGGGGAGGGATGCAACTTGCACACTCATCAGAGCAGCGATGGAAGTAGTAGCGATAGAAAAGAGAAAGGGAAGATACATTACGGTGAAGAGAGAGAGAATTCAGATTAGAATTAGGAGAAGGATCATTAATGAGTCTGACTGCCTTAGATTCAACCCTATCAAGGAGATAAGTATAAGAAGAAGCACCCCAGATGTGTGGGCAGTATTCTAAGCAGGGACAGATAAGGCCTTTATAAATTTCAAGTAATTGTAAAGAGGAAAAGTAATGACAAAAACGAAACAAAACCCCCAATTTTTTGGATGAAGATGTAGAAATTTGGATTATGTGATTCCTCCAAGACAAGTTAGAGGCTATATGGATTTCTAAAATGTTGATAGAAATAAGAGGATAAATTTCGTTAGTTTCGAAGACAATAGGGTTATCAGGAGAAGAAGAAGATAAAGAAATAGCCAGAAACTACTTTTTGGATGAAGATTTAGAAATTTGGATTATGTGATTCCTCCAAAACAAGTTAGAGGCTATATGGATTTCTAAAATGTTGATAGAAATTAGAGGGTAAATTTCGTTAGTTTCGAAGACAATAGGGTTATCAGGAGAAGAAGATAAAGAGATAGCCAGAAACTGTCTTGGAGACATTGAATTTAACTAAATTTTGAGTGCCCCATTCAGATACTCTGCAATTCGGAGTTGAGAGTAGAAGAAAGAGTGACACGAGACTGATTACGAGTAGCAGATGAAATTGTGAAGAAAAGGCAGAGGAAAAGTGAAGGGTAGAATCATCAGCAAAGGCATGAAGAAGAGAGGAAGATGGGGATTGTAGAAGATCATTGATGACGACAAGGAACAGAGTAGGTGAAAGAACAAAACCCCGTGGAACACCACTGGGTAACAGAGAAAGGGCTAGATGTTGCGCCATCAACAACTACAGTTATAAAACGGTCAGTAAGAAAACTGGAAATCAGAAAACAGAAAGAAGGGGTAAAGCCATAGGCAGGGAGTTTGGCCAACAGAGCCTTGTGGCAGACTCTGTCAACAGCCTTAGAGATATCAAGGGCGACGACAAAGGATTCCCCATAGTTCCTCAGAGACGATGACCATGCATGAGAAAGATAGGACAGGAGATCACCAGTGGATCTTGCCTTTGCGGAAGCTGTACTAGTGATCGGAGATAAGTGAGTTAGTTTCAAAGCATTTTAAAAAGTGAGCATTGAGCAAAGATTCAAAAACTTTAGCAATAGAGGAGGTTAGGGCAATAGGTTGGTAGTCTGAAAGAATAGAGTGGTCATCCTTCTTAGGAACAGGTTGAACTACAGCATGCTTCCAAGATGAAGGATAGATACTGGTTGACAGAATGAGGCGAAAAAGACGGCAAAGTACGGGAGCCAGTTCATCTGCATACTCCTTAAGGAACCTTGCAGGGACACCATCGGCACCAGATGCCTTGTTCATCTTTAGCGAGGGAAGAATTTTATGAACTTTGCGTTAAGAAAGGCTATGGGAGGACATAGGGTTAGAGAGGGGTAAAGATTGAGGAACAGGTGAGCTGGAATCGTTTATAGAAGAGTTGGTAGAAAAAGGAGAGCCATAGAGAGTGGCTTTGTCAGTGGGAGAGCAAGCTATAGAACCATGAGAATGCATGAGAGGGGGAAAACTTGGGTTACTGAAGTTATTGGAGAGGTTTTTGGCTAAGGACCAGAAGCATTTGTCAGTGGGAGAGGAGTTAAGGTCATCAACTTTCCTTCTTATAAAGGAAGCCTTAGACCTTTCGAATCCGAGCAGTATAGCATTTCCTAGCTACTATAAAAGCAGAGCGAGTTAAATCGCAAGGAAAGGCCTGGTAAGATCGGTGTGCCAGATTCCTGACCTAGATAGCCATGGAGCAGGCACGGTCAAACCAAGGATTAGGGGGAGAGAAGTTTTTGTAGAGGAGGGAATGTATTCCTCCATTCCTGCGGTCATGATCTCGACAACATATAGAGCTACCTGATCAGGGTTGCAGGACCCAAAGCAGTAGTCATCCCATGGGAAGACAAAGAGGAAGTTATGCAAATTTTCATGTTGGGTACATTCAAAGTGCCAAAGGCGGCGCTGAGTAGGAGGGATTGGTGGAGGGGGAGTGAAATTGGAAGAGACTGAGATTATAGAGTGGTCAGATTTGCCAAGAAGAGAAAGCACAGAATAAGAGTAGTTTGAAGGATTCGAAGTAAAAAATAGGTCAAGAGTGTTTGCTGCATGTTCGTGACGATCAGGAACACGAGTAGGATGCTTGATAATTTGCTCCAGATCGTAAGTAATAGAGAAAGTAAGGGCCACATCAGTGTGAGAGGAATGAAGCCACTCACTGTGGTGTACATTGAAGTCTACAATGTAGAGAACTTCGGCATGTGGGTGAGAAGATAGCAAGGACTCATGGCATGAGGACAGATAATCAAAGAAAGGCACAAACTCGGTGGAGTTTGGAGAACAGTAGCAGAAGCAAAGGAAAAAAGTGGTAGTGGAGAGATAGACTTTTAGCCAGAGAACATCAAAGTCGGGAGATTCAAGGTCCATGTGCCTCGAAGTAGGAGTGTTAATGTTGCAGTAGGCACAGACCCCACCTTTGGAACGAAAACGAGTATACAGATTATAGTGAGAGATTTGAAATGAGTCAGTGGAAGCATGTATAGACAGCTGGGTTTCAGATAGGGAGGAGGAGGTTAGGGAGGAAAGTGCCCAAGTGCTGTTCCACATGACGAAAGATTAGAGTTCAGCCCTCGAATGTTAGAAGAGTGAAGAGTAAAAGGAGCAGATCTATTGTGAGGTGCTAGGTTATGGGCAGAACCATTACTACCACCAGGCGTGTCTGCCCTCAAGCCAATAGTGGAGTCAACACGATCCCCAAAGATTCTTTGCACCCCTCTATGCCGGGTACTGGGGGCCATTAGCTGTGGACCTTCCATAAATAATAACAAATGTGAGGAAAAAAGAGAGAAAAAGAGACAGATGTGGGGAATGTTGTGACTTGTCAAATGTAATGGAATAGCAAGAGATGAGTAATGAATACACCAGAATATTCAGTGTAGATGTAGGCATGAGGAGAGAACCATCCTGAAGGAAGACTCAACCCAGACCTGTCTGGACTAGTCATAGTTGCATCCTAATACCTTCAGTCGTAGTTAGGGCAATATGTCGGTTGTCTGAAGGAATAGAGCGGTCACCCTTCTTTGGAACAGGTTGAACTAGATCATGCTTCCAAGATGGAGAATAGATACTGGTTGAGAGAATAAGGCAAAAAAGATGGCAAGGTATCAGAGCCAGATTATCTGCGAACTTCTTAAGGAACCTTGCAGGAAAACCATTGATTCAGGTTACCTGGTTCATCTCTAGAAAGCAAAGATTCTTATGGACTTTGCGTGAAGGAAGAATAACAAAGGCATAGGGTTAGTGGGGGTAAAGTATGAGGGACAGGTGCCCAGGAATTGCTTAAGGAAGAGTTGGCAGAAAAATGAAAGCCAAAGAGAGTGGTTTTGTCAGTGGGAGATCTAGCTATAGAACCATCAGAATGAATGAGAGGGGGTAAGCTTGAGTTACAGATTTTTTGGCTAAGAACCAGAAACATTTATCAGTGGGAGAGCAGTTAAAGTCATCAACACTCCTTCTTAAAAAGGAAACTTTTGGCCTTCGAATCTGAGCAGTACAGCAATTCCTAGCTGTAACAAGATGAATGCCTCCATTCCCAAGGATACGATCTCTGCAACTTTTAGGGCTACTTGATCAGGGTTTGAAAGCAGTAGTCATTCCATTGGAAGTCAAAGAAAATGTTATGCAAATCATCAAGGTGCCAAAGGCAGTGCTGATTAGCAGGAATTGATGGAAGGGAAGCAAAAATGGAAGAGATTGAGATCACAGAGTGGTCAGCTTTACTAAGAGGGGAAAGCACAGAATATAAATAGCTTGAAGGATTAGAAGTAAGAAATAGGTAATAAGTATTGGCTGCATGTTTGTGGTGATCAGGAACACGAGTAGGGTGCTTAACAATCTGCTTCAGATCATGAGTAATAGAGAAAGCAAGGACCTCGCTTCCTCCCACATCGGTCTGAGAAGAATTTAGCCATTCAATGTGGTGTACATTGAAATCCCCAATGTAGAGAACTTTGGCATGAAGTTGAGAAGATAGAGGGCAGATATTCAAAGAAAGACACAAAATCAGTGGAGTTAGGAGAACAGTAGCAGAAGAAAAGCAATATAGTGATGGTGAGGGAGAGATCATTGGCCAGTGAACATCAAAGTCAGGAGATTCAAGGTCCATGAGCCTTGCAATAGGAGTGTTAATGTTGCAGTAGGCACAGACCCCATACTTGGAATGGAAATGAGAATACATGTTATAGTGAGAACTTTGAATTGGGTCAGGGAAAGCATGACTAGATAGCTGGGTTTTAGAATGAGGG
>JAXCGZ010018954.1:5000-7500 GCA_037179515.1 Halocaridina rubra | reverse complement strand
TTTTCCGGTTGTAAAAGTTCTCTTTAATACTCTTTAATACCTCTTTGTGCGAGGTAAAAGCGTCTAAAAGACACTTGAATATAAGAGGGAGGGAGATTTAATCCTCTTGATGTTCTTTCGTGTTTAATGTCCAGATATTCAGATATACTCTTTGCACTTGGTCTTATTGCTCTCTCTCTCTCTCCTCTCTCTCTCTCTCTCTCTCTCTCTCTCTCTCTCTCTCTCTTTACAGATACATGCTGGAATGATTGTACATTTCATATAAATATATAAAGGTTATACTCTCTCTCTCTCTCTCTCTCTCTCTCTCTCTCTCTCTCTCTCTCTCTCTCTCTCTCTCTCTCTCTCTCTCTTTCTTAAATACATTCTAGAACGATTGTATATTTAAATGTACAAAAAATATAATTGTGTCATTCTCTCTCTCTCTCTCTCTCTCTCTCTCTCTCTCTCTCTCTCTCTCTCTCTCTCTCTCTCTCTCTCTCTCTCTCTCTCTCTCTCTCTCAAACACGCAAACCAGTTTGCAAAAAATAAGTATTCAACACCATAATACGCATATTTATATTAACTGTAATACTTTCCATATTGTCGGATATTATTATTCATAAACACCTGAAAATATGCATGTACATACCTCAGCGGGAAACTAATCAAGCCTAATCTAATCTAATGGAATAAACCACAGAAGACTGAGCTGTCCTACCAAATTATCCGACCTAGTTCGAGCCCACCTCATTCCTAGGTGAAAAGGTGTAATAATCACTTAATACTGTCTAGGTTGTGCAAAACACAGCCATGGATTTTGTCTAATCCTAACCCCCTTGTCAATCCAGCAGGTATTAGTGGTACACTAAGGGATATTGAAGTTCCCCCTAGATGATACTATTCAAGGTAAATTACTTTTTGATACTCTCTCTCTCTCTCTCTCTCTCTCTCTCTCTCTCTCTCTCTCTCTCTCTCTCTCTCTCTCTCTCTCTCTCTCTCTCTCTCTCTCCTCCTACTGCACCTCTATCTATTCCCAATATTATATTACAGCAAACCTGTTCGGATTTGACCATGAACAAATTAGTCACATCATAGCTCTTACTTAACTTGGAAAATAAATAGAGTCGAAAGAAATAAGGAAATAGCAGCTAGATATAATCTGTTCCACCTTGCAGGTTTGAACAGCTGCTCCTAGCCAGAAACTCTAGGTAATAGGAAAAAGAGGGTAGTGACGCTATCCTACGCGTGCTGCTGGCCCCTGTCATCTCGGAAGACTCATATTTATATCGAGTCTAAATGCCTTTTGCGGGGATATCGGCACGCAAACACTCCATGAGTTGCATAATGGAGCGTTACAGTCTCCCCTATATGTATTACATACACAGGAACACTGAATTGATTGGTCAAATTTAAACCATAGAATATTTTGATGAAACGCAGTTGGCATATCTTGCCAGAATTGTAGTGTTCCAATTTAGAATTTGCACAGGCACACATATTTATACACATAGCAAGTAATAATGATAATAATAATAATAATAATAATAATAATAATAATAATAATAATAATAATAATAATAATAATAATAATAACAATAATAATAACAATGATAAAAATAATGATAATAATAATAATAATAATAATAATAATAATAATAATAATAATGATAATAATAATAATAATAATAATAATAATAATAATAATAATAATAATAATAATAATAATAATAATAATAATTTATAATAATAATAATAATAATAATAATAATAATAATAATAATAATAATAATAATAATAATAATAATAATAATAATAATGATAATACGAATGCACATCATCATCATCATCATCATGTCAACTCATTTCATCTGTATTGGAATACATTCTAGAACGATTGTATATATAAATATATTCGAAATTCTACAAACAATGTAAAAGCATATGTATTTACATTATCAGTGCTGGATAGACACTAAATATAGGATACAAATTATCAGTGTCACTGGAATGCTGGCGAAGCTACAATTACCCCAGACTTGGAAGTCTGAAGTCTTGATGTAGTGCACCAAGTTATTGCCATTTTCATGACCATTTAGCACATATATGGAATGTTCTAGGTGCGGTATTCTTGTTTTTCGTAATTAAACTCCAATTTTTCTGTAATCAAATCTGTCACGCTCAGCAGGTCTGCCATAATCGCATATACACAGTTTGTCTCTGCTATACTTGTGTTTTAAACTGCTATTTTTTTTTTCAGTAATTTTGGAACGAAAGACTGTTGTGCCATTGTGAATTAATGGATATTTCCAAACATTCTTGAATCTTATTATTAAGTATTTTTCTCAGCAGATTTTTTTTTCTTATTAATGGTTTTTCACTTCTCATGACGAGAAGACGGCCCATGATATACTAACTTTGACAGCAAAGTTTGCTCATGCTGTAAATCCTTCATGAATTGCACTCTGTGGGTATTGTGAGCAGAATTTAAGGATGCTCGTGAGAGAAGAGCACTTTCAGA
>JAXCGZ010018953.1:145000-147500 GCA_037179515.1 Halocaridina rubra | reverse complement strand
CATCATCAGAGCAAAAATCACTCATGAATGAGTGCCTAACCCACCCAAAATTACTCCTGCATATTCTAGCATACTAATCCATTTACTTACTAGAATTCAAACTGGAAAGAGTTGTTTAACCGACGAATATTTACTCCATGCATTCTGGCATACCAATCCATCTCCTGACCAGAATTCACACTTGTATGGTTGGCCTTACCTTATCAGCATTCACTGTGTATTTTCTGGAATATCAGTCGATCTCCTAACCATAAATTTTTTAAAATGAGTAAGCTATTAGAAGCTAATAAAAGCTACAGAAAATCATAACCCATGTTTTCCTCTCTTAAAAATGACGGCTATTTCAAATTGAAACTCGTCAAAATTTGCAATGCATTATTCTTTTTAAGACCAGACACCACATCAAAAACTTTTGCCTTCATGTTAAATTACTTATGAAAGGTATCCAAAAACTTTTTTGGTAGTTAAATTTCATAGTTCCTCTATGGCATCTATGCTAACATTGATTATGTATGTATGTATGTATGTATGTATGTATGTATGTATGTATGTATGTATGTATGTATGTATGTATGTATGTATGTATGTATGTATGTATGTATGTATGTATGTATGTATGTATGTATGTATGTATGTATGTATGTATGTATGTATGTATGTATGTATGTATGTATGTATGTATGTATGTATGTATGTATGTATGTATGTATGTATGTATGCATGTACGTACGTACGTACGTACGTACGTACGTATGTATGTATGTATGTATGTATGTATGTATGTATGTGATGTATGTATGTATGTATGTATGTATGTATGTATGTATGTATGTATGTATGTATGTATGTATGTATGTATGTATGTATGTACGTAATTACCTAATTGTAAGTACCTTATTGTGGTCAAGGGAAAGAGCCCGATGCTCATAACTCCCCGTTTCCTGATTGGTTCCATTTTTGTACTCAGTGAGATCTTATTATACTTGTCCTTAAAACTATGAATTAAATTAGTATTATCTACCTCCTCACTTAGGAAATTCCAATCATAACCTGCCCATACATTAAAAAAGTACCTCCTTACCATCCTCCAGAAAAGTTTTTTTTGCATAACTTCAAACTATGACCTCTAGTTCTAGAGCCAACAATATCAAAATATCGACCCCTATTCATTCTGTCATAGTCATGAGGGAATTTATGAAACTTTACCATATCCCCTCTTTCTTCTAGCTTCGAGTGATTGTAAGTCTAATTCCCTCAGCCTCTCCTCGCAACTGAGATTGGGTATTTCTGGCACCAGTTAGGTGGCATGTCTTTGAACTTATTCTAGCTTATTCATGTGTTTTTTAATTTTGGATTCCAAAAAGGGGCTGCATATTCAAGTTTTACCCTCACATGGGTTACATAAATATTTCTGAACATTCCCTTGTCCATATGTCTGAAGGCTACCCTTACATTTACTATGTATGTATGTATGTATGTATGTATGTATGTATGTATGTATGTATGTATGCTATTACCTAATTGTAATTACCTAATTGTGCTTACGGAAAAAGAGCCTCAAAATCGTAACTTCCCTTCTTGTCGGTTCCATTTTGTACTTGGTGATACTTATCATTCTTGTCCTTAAAACTATGGATTTAGTTAGCATTAACTACCTCCTCGCTTAGCGAATTACAAGTATCAAATACTCTTACACTAAACAAGTACTTCCTTACATCCTGCAAAGAAGTTTTCTTACGAAGCTATGACCTCTAGTTCTAGTGCCAGCCATATCAACATAGAAATATCGATCCCTATCCACTCTGTCATAACCATGAAGGAATTTAAAAACCTTTACTATATCCTCCCTCATTCTTCTAGCTTCAATTGATGGTAAGTCTAATTCCCTCAGCCTCTCCTCATAACTGATATTGCGTATTTATGGCATCAGTTTCGTGGCATATCTTTGAACTTTTTTCCAGTTTAACTACGTGCTTTTTCAAGTGTGGATTCCAAAAAGGGGCTGCATATTCAAGCTTTGGCCTCGCATAGATTACATAAATATTTCTGAGCATTTCCATGGCCATGTGCCTGAATGCCACCCTTAGATTTGCTAAGAAAGCATATACTGCCCTTACTATGCCATATATATGCATTTCTGGAGACAAATTGGCCACTACACGTACTCCTAGATCTCTCTCATTCTATGCCTCTTGAGGTTCTGCTCCTGCCATTGAGTATTCAAGCTTGGGGCTTCTTGCACTTGTACCCATTCTCATTTCCTTACATTTTGAGGTATTGAATTTTATTAGCCACTTTTTTGACCACTCATGCAGACTATTTAGGTCTTCCTGAAGTTCTCTACCATTGTTCTCGTTTCCTACTTTCTTCACTATCTTTGCATCATCTGCAAACATATTCATGAATGAATTTACAAACTCTGGTAGGGCAATTACATATACAAGGAACAAAAGTGGCATTAAAACTAAACCTCATGGAACTCCACTACAAACTCTTCTCC
>JAXCGZ010018953.1:132500-140000 GCA_037179515.1 Halocaridina rubra | reverse complement strand
GGATTTGAATTAAATGCAAAAATGAAGCTACGAGTGAGGTTGGGAATCTGTAATATGAACATAGTGGCATTCAGATGGAATGCGTTCATTCCTAAGTATAGCAGATATAAGCTATAAGGTTGGATTCCTTCTAACCTTCTGTGGAGTGTAGTTGAGAGCGCCTTGACATAGTAATTATAAGTCCTAGGTTCAAGTCCCGGTCGGGGTAAAAAATGATTGATGTTTTCACGTATGTAATGTGCTAATTTGATTACTTTATAGCTCGAATGAGATTGGGAATTGAATTAAATGCAAAAATGAAGCCACGAGTGAGTTTGGGGAATCTGTAATATGAACATAGTGGCATTCAGATAGAATGCGTTCATTCCTAAGTATAGCAGATATAAGCTATAAGGTTGGAGTCCTTTTAACCTTCTGTGGTGTGTAGTTGGTAACGCCTTGACTTAGTAATTATAAGTCCTAGGTTCAAGTCCCAATCGGTGTAAATAATAATTCGTGTTTTCACATATGTAATGTGCTTCTTTGGTTATTGTATAGCCCGAATGAGATTGGGAATTGAATTAAATGCAAAAATGAAGCCACGAGTGAGCATTCAGATAGAATGCGTTCATTCCTAAGTATAGCAGATATAAGCTATAAGGTTGGATTCCTTTTAACCTTCTGTGGTGTGTAGCTGGTAGCGCCTTGACTTAGTAATTATAAGTCCTAGGTTCAAGTCCCGGTCGGGGTAAAAATGATTCATTTTTTCACATATGTAATGTGCTTATTTGATTATTGTACAGCCCGAATGAGATTGGGAATTGAACTAAATGCAAAAATGAAGCCACGAGTGAGGTTGGGGAATCTGTAATATGAACATAGTGGCATTCAGATAGAATGCGTTCATTCCTAAGTATAACAGATATAAGATATAAGGTTGGATTCCTTGTAACCTTCTGTGGTTTGTAGTTGGTAGCGCCTTGACTTAGTAATTATAAGTCCTAGGTTTAAGTCTTTGTCGGGGTAAAAAATGATTCATGTTTTCACATATGTAATGTGCTTATTTGATTATTGTATAGCCCGAATGAGATTGAGAATTGAAGTAAATGCAAAATGAAGCCACGAGTGAGGTTGGGGAATCTGCAATATGAACATAGTGGCATTCAGATAGAATGCGTTCATTCCTAAGTATAGCAGATATAAGCTATAAGGTTGGATTCCTTTTAACCTTCTGAGGTGTGTAGTTGGTAGCGCCTTGACTTGGTAATTATAAGTCCTAGGTTCAAGTCCCGGTCGGGGTAAAAATGATTCATGTTTTCACATATGTATTGTGCTTATTTGAATATATATATATATATATATATATATATATATATATATATATATATATATATATATATATATATATATATATATATATATATATATATATATATATATATATATATATATATATAGTGTGTGTGTGTGTGTGTGTGTGTGTGTGTGTGTGTGTGTGTGTGTGTGTGTGTGTGTGTGTGTGTGTGTGCGTGTGTGTGTGTGTGTGTGTGTGTGTGCGTGTGTGTGTAAGTATGTATGTATGTGTGTATATATACATACTTATATTTCTGGATGAAATGAACCTTCTCTCTCTCTCTCTCTCTCTCTCTCTCTCTCTCTCTCTCTCTCTCTCTTCATATATATATATATATATATATATATATATATATATATATATATATATATATATATATATATATATATATATATATATATATATATATATATATATATATATATATATATATATATATATATATATATATATATATATATATATAACCAAATAAGCACATTACATATTTGAAAACATGAATAATTTTTACCCCGACCAGGAATTGAACCTAGGACTTATAATTACTAAGCCAAGGCGCTACCAACTACAGCACAGAAGGTTATAGGGAAACAGACCTTAACGCTTTTAGCTGCTATAGTAGGAATGAAGGCATTCTATCTGAATGTCACTATGTTCATATTACAGTTTCCCAAACCTCATTTGTGGTTTCGTTTTCGCATTTAATTTAACTTCCAATCTCATTCGGGACCAACCATATCCAAATAAGCACATTATATGTTTGAAAACATGAATAATTTTACCCCGACTGGGACTTGAACCTAGGACTTATAATTACCAAGCCAAGGCGCTACCAACTACGCCACAAAAAGTCAAAAGAAAACAGACCTTATAGCCTATATCTGCTATAGTATAAATGAACGCATTCTAGTTGAATGCCACTATATTCATATTACAGTTTCCCCAAACTGATTCGTAAAAAGATAATTGGTGCTATCGAGGTTGACTCTGTGTCCTCTAAGCTTCAAACTCATTCCGTGTTGAAAGATTCGGTACGAACGTAAACACTTTCGGGCGGTATATTAGTAAATCCCTCGTGAGAATTTGGAAGCATTCGATTAACTATCCTTTCAGTCGTCTCTTGGCAAGCGAGAACAAATCGGGTTCTTCCAATATTTCTTCATAGGACTTATTGCGGGGGGATGGAATTAATTTCGTGTCCCCTCTTTGTATCGATTCCAATTTGTCTATGTCTTTGCGTAAGTGTGGGTTCCAAAATTGTACTGCAGACTCTAGATGGAGTCTGACAAGGCTGTTATATAGATGCAATATAATTTCTTAACTTTTATTTGTGAAATTCCCTTTTATGAATCCGAGCATTCTATTGGCTTTCTTGGCTGCCTCAATGCAATGGTGTGGGAATTTAATATAATCTGAAACTATTACTCCAACATCTTTAACGATAGGTTTCCGCTTTATCTGATGCCCCTTAATACTGTAGCTGTAATTTTTGCTGAGTCTCCCGTTTTGTAGAATCTGACATTTGTTTACATTAAAGGGCATCTTCCATTTATCTGACCGATCGGAGATTTTACTGAGATCGTTCTGCAATTTTAATTCATCGTCTTCAGTTATAATCTCATTACATCTTTTGGAATCATCGGCAAACTTGGATATAGTATTGTATCACCCTACGTCTATGTTATGAATGAATATAATGAATAAGATGGGTCATAGTACTAATCCCTGTGACTTCACTTCTCACGGGTTTACAGCCTGATGATTTTCCATTTAATACTACCCTTTTTTCCCTATTTTGTAGCCAATTTGCAATCCCGGTACCGATATTACCTGTTATCCCCAGTGCCCTGGCCTTAATCATTAACTTATCGTGAGGGGATTTATTATCTTTTTTAAATCTATGTAGATTACATCCAGTTCTTTTTTACTATCGTGTTGGTGGAACTGCTTATGGTAAACGTCTAATAGATTAGGAAGGCATGATTTATTTTTATTGAATCCATGTTGTGTACCGATGATCAGATTATGTTCTAAAAATTTACTACCTAGTTCTTTACGATTGATTCCAGAATTTTACATATAACCGTGGTCAAGCTGATAGGTCTATAATTTCTTGGATGATTTCTGCATCCTTTTGTAAATATGGGTGTAACTTTAGCCTTTTTCCAATAGTGGGACACTCTTCCTTGTGGCAGTGATACGCTAAAAATACAGTGAGGGGCTTAGCTATTTGTTCTTTTATATACATCATCAGGTCCTGGATTTTAGGTAACATTCATTTTCTCAATTTTCCCGACTACTTGTTTCACTCAGACGAGGGAATTAGGAATGTTATGCCAAGACGTAATGACTGCTTCGGCATTTATAACTCTACTGAAATTTTTTTGAAAACAATGGTGCATTAATCAGTTAATGCTGTGGCCATCTCCTTGTCGTTTCTTACAATATCGCCTGCCTCAAAGATTAATGGTCCTATTCCAATTTTCAATGGTTTTCTGTTATTAATGTATCCATAAAAATTCTTTGGCTTTCTCTTACAATCGTTAGCTATTTGTATTTCATAGTTTCGCTTGGCTTGCCTAATTTTTTTCTTTTTACTTACCTTCTCGTTGATTTATATTGTTCAATAATATGTGGGTCAGAATTATATATTTTTTAAGTTTAGGCAATCGATTTCTGTAGCGCATAGTTTTTGTTATGTTCGGGCCATACCATTCCGTTTTGTGTTTTCACTACATATATGTTACGAAGAGGTATATACTTTTGCTAAAATAGGATCTGATCTTTGAGGCATCCACAGGGATCAGTACTTGGCCCTATCCTCTTCTCCATTTACGTAAATGATCTTTTTTCATTTCTGACTGTATAGTCGTACAATATGCAGATGACACTCAACTACTCCTTATGATATTAATAATCTCCCAGAGCTAACCTTAAGAGCAGAAAAAACACTGTCAAAAATTAAAATCTATTTTCAAGAAATTGGGCTATTAATTAATGAAAGTAAAACACAATGCATGTTCATTGATTCAAGGTTCCATATAGCACAAATTCCAGAAAACACAACAATTAATTTTTGCTACAATATTACACCTAGCAAAACAGTAAAAAACCTAGGAATTTACTTTGATACCTACATGTTGTTTGATTCCTACATAGATAAAGTATGCAAAAAGGTTACAGGAACATTAATGTACTTATCACGGATAAAAGACAATTTTGAGACTACCACTCAAATAACTGTTGTTGAATCTCTAGAACTAACATTAATTACTGCACAAGTGATTAGGGAGCTACCACTAAGACTCAGATAAACAGAATACAGAAACTTATTAGTTTTGCAGCTCGAGTTGCCCTGGGAGGAATAAGAAAATATGACCACATCACACCAGCTCTCAATAAACTTGGGTGGCTGCGGACATAAAACAAGGTCGCTTATGCTATTTATGTTTTTTGTATACAAAATTTTGGACCATCATTATCCTAGCTGGCTATTTGATTTAAAAACGGTCAGGGATATAAGAGGAACCAACACAAGACAGAGCAGTGAGCTCTTTATTAAGAGAAGAAACACAGAAGCAGGTTCAAAGATGATCACTATTAAAGGACCAAGATTCTTGAACAATATTCCAGAGCATCTTAAAAATGCATCCTCCTTCACAGCTTTCAAAGGCACACTATATAGTTTTCTTTTGGACAAATAGTTGCTGTTCACACATAAACTAAACTTAATGATTTAATGCAATTTCCCTTAACACTAACCTCCCTATATGTAAACTGATATCGACTTCTCTGTTCTCTAAGTTAAGAACTAATTATTCTCATTGAAAGGAAAACAAATATGGTAATGATGCCGAAAATAACGGTACTGTATCTAGTGTTATTATTACTATATTATCAACATTATTAACATTTTTATTACATCATTATTATTTTCTATGAAATCTACATTTAATTTAACTGTATGTATTACCCTCTTACTTATTAGTTCAATTACATGTTTACTTATAAGTTACTTTTATTTTTATATGAATAACCATTGTACAAAAATGGAAATAAATGTTTGTTTGTTTCTTTGCTTGTTTGCATGTCCACATATCGTTAGCTGTACTGCCTTGTAATGTTATATCATATATAGCGCATCTCTCTGCATATCAAAGTTACTAAAGTCTGGCACTTACAGTTTTTTTTTTTTACATATTGACCATGTTATGAACTCCCGTTCCTAACCATGATGTTCCTCAATAATTTGAAATAGATATTCTTGATTAGCTAGCATTAACTCTAAAATGTTATTTTCACGTGCCCGTGAAAAAGAAAATTGTCTTCTTCGAAGTCAATTAGACTACCTGATTCGACATGTGAGTGGTAGTTCCAGTTTATTTCAGGTAGCTTAAAACCACCCATTATGATGGCATCATTACCTGATACTATACGTTGTAAGCTATCATACATTAGTAAAGCTGTTTCCTGTACCTGTGAGGGAAGAGAGAGAGAGAGAGAGAGAGAGAGAGAGAGAGAGAGAGAGAGAGAGAGAGAGAGAGAGAGAGAGAGAGAGAGAGAGAGAGAGAGAGAGAGTCTAAATACAGACCCCTATTTCACGGAGATATATACGTAAACAAGATATTTTTACATTCAGGTACCGCCGTTGTTTCCATGATCTCTGCCATTATAGGTAATGTAAAAGACATGGGGAGACTTTATTAGTGAATACGTCCGCGGACGTTTGCAAGCGACCGTGGTCATTTTGTTCAATCTTAGAAAGTTGAAATACGTGTTTCTCAATAATTTCATAGTGAATGCGTCTGCGGGAAGTCGCAAGCTAATCTAGGCATTTTGTTCATACTTAGAAATTGGAAATACATTTCTTTCTCAGCAATTTCTTAACAAGCGCATCCGCGGGGTTCTTGAACGACCGAGGGCCTATTTCAGTCTGAGATACATTTCTTTACCTGTTACCACGTTTGTTTAAGTGCTATGACTTGGCCAATTGCGTATCTCGCATTTATTTAGCTTCACAAAATTTCTTTATATTTTGCACTTACAATGCATTTCTAAATCATATATCTTTGTGTATTGGCTGTGACGTAGTATTCTTCGCATTTTTTAATTAAATTGCATTTGCTTATTTATATATCTTTTCTGTGGTAGAGGTATGTGTGGATTGTGGAGGATGGGCGTGATTTGGCTCGGCCACTCCCCTTACAAGGGGGAATGAGGCATGTGTATATGTATGTATATATCTTTTCGTTATGTTTCGCAGCTAAAATACATTTGTTTCACCTCAAATTTTTTTTCACAGCTAAGGAAAATTTGTTTAACGCCTTCTGTTTTGTTTATCTCTTATGAAAGATATATATATATATATATATATATATATATATATATATATATATATATATATATATATATATATATATATTATATGTGTGTGTGTGTGTGTGTGTGTGTGTGTGTGTGTGTGTGTGTGTGTGTGTGTGTGTGTGTGTGTGTGTGTGATTACCTAATTGTGATTACCTAATTGTGTTTACGGGAAAGAGCCCAAAGCTCGTATCATCCCGTCTCCTGATCGGTTCCATTTTATACTTAGTGATACTTATCATACCTCTCCTTAAAACTATGGATTGAGATAGCATTAACTACCTCCTCGCTTAGCGAATTCCAATTATCAACTACTCTTACACTGAAAAAGTATTTCCTTACATCCTGCGAAGAAGTTTTCTTACGAAGCTTCAAACTATGACCTCTAGTTCTAGAGCCAGCCATATCAAAATATCGATCCCTATCCACTCTATCATAACCATGAAGGAATTTAAAGACTGTCACCATATCCCCCCTCACTCTTCTAGCTTCGAGTGATGGGTGTGTGTGTGTGTGTGTGTGTGTGTGTGTGTGTGTGTGTGTGTGTGTGTGTGTGTGCATGTATTTTAATTTTGCAGTACAAATACATTTGTTTATCCACCATGTTTCTAACTTATATACTGTGAGGCATATTTTCTTCATAGAATAAAAATGCAATGTTTTTATTTTTATTTTTTATGATTGTGACACCAGGACAGGTAAAAAAAAAAAATCTGCCCTCATCGAGCCTGGGCACGAAGAAAACATAAAGAGAAATAGAGATGGGGAGTATTGTGACTTGTCAAATGTGAAGGGATAATAAGACA
>JAXCGZ010018953.1:110000-122500 GCA_037179515.1 Halocaridina rubra | reverse complement strand
TTATTATTATTACTACTACTACTATTATTATCATTATCATTGTTATTATCATTATTGTGATTATAATTATGATTATTATTATTATTATTATTATTATTATTATTATTATTATTATTATTATTATTATTATTATTATTATTATTATCAATATTACTATTATTAATATCATTAATATCTATATTGTTATTATTATTTCTATTATTATTATTATTATTATTATTATTATTATTATTATTATTATTATTATTATTATTATTATTATTATTATTATTATTATTATTATTATTCATTATTATTATTATTATTATTATTATTATTATTATTATTATTATTATCATTATTATTATTATTATCATTATCATCATCATCAATATTATATTATTATTATTATTATTATTATTATTATTATTATTATTATTATTATTATTATTATTATTATTATTATTATTATTATTATTATTATTATTATTATTATTATTATTATTATCATTATTATTATTATTATTATTATCATTATTATGATTATGATTATGATTTTTATTATTATTAATATTATTTCTATTATTATTTGTGATATTTTTATGATGAAAGAGTTCGTTATCTATTTTATAATAGGTTAGCTATATTTATCTTTTCTCTAGTAATGTTATTGTTGTTGACAACTACTGGTTTAATGTGATAATGAGGTTGTTATTAAGTCAATTAGTTGATATTATGTTTGCTGCATGTTGTTTATTATAAATGTATATGTATAACGAAGGATGTTTCAAATTTAATGTTGCTAGTTTGAAGAATGAAACTGCTTATACCTAATTGGTTTGTTTTACAGATTGCCATTGTTAACTGAATAAAGCTAGAATCGCAGCAGTGGTTGTATTTGCATAACAATTTATTCAGTTAACAATTCCCTCCATGGAGCGAGGTCTTCGTCCTGATGGGATATAATTGTTGCCTTCATCTCCAGATGGCTCTCGAGTCTTTAATCATTGGTTTTTCGTTTTCACAAGGTTCAAACAAACTGTTGAAAGAACTCCTCCAGAGCATCTTGGTTTACTCGCAAACACCCTTTCTTCAGAGAATTTTGAATTGAATTCTGAATGCACAACATTTGATTCTTCTCTGGCTGTTCTTAAGTCAGCATTTATACAACCTGCCAATGAGGTTGTTGCTCGACACCATTTAGCTACACGACGACAAAATACCTCAGAATCTGGTGTTGAGTATTTACGCTGCTTACATAAGCTGAGTATTGAGTGGAATTTCAGTACAGTTTCAGCAGAAACTTATAAAGACGAAGCCGTGAGAGATGCTTTCATTACTGGGTTGACATCTCAACATATCCGAACTCGCTTACTTGAAAGTAAAATATTAACATTAGCTGCTGCTATAGATCAGGCTCAGGGTCTAGAATTAACCCTGAAGGATTACAGTCTTACAGCCCATTTGCTCCAGCTGATTCACAGACTGTAGCAGCTGTAGGTTCTTTTCCTGAAACTGGAGATTCTGGGAAAACATGCAATGCTGTTTATGAAGTGTGTGATGATGCCAGACGTGGAAGCACGTGCTTCTATTGTGGAAACTCACGATAACCTCGATCAGTGTGTCCTGCCAGAAATGCAACATGTCACAAGTACAAATAAACAGGGACATTTTGAAAAAGTGTGTAATCACCTGGAGTTCCAACCATATCAACTTCTGCTTCGACTTCTATTATTCTCGCTTCTTGTTGCTCCAACATTAAAGAAATCGGTCATATTTATGGTAATAAATGATAAATGAGTTGATGCACTCATAGGTACTGGAAGTTCTGAAAATATAAAATCGGAAAGAACTGCTTTTCGTCTCCAGTTGCCGGTAGTACCAAAGTCCAGTACAATATCTATGGCATCCTCTAAATTGACAACTGCCATAGTTGGAGCTTGTGAAGTGTCAATCACTATTCAGGAAAGTAATTACCCAAATGTGCTATTCCTTGTTCTTCCTCACTTATCTTCAGATGTCATTCTTGGTATTCCCTTTCTGGATGAGCATTCATCTATTAATCTATCATATACTGGATCTCAGCCTCCTCTTGACGTGTGTGCTCTTGCTGCTCTGAACATTCCTGCGGCTTGGCCGTTTTCATCGCTCTCTCCTGATTGCCATCCGATGGCAGACTAAGTCTCGTAATTTCAGCGTTACTGATAGAGAATTCATTCGTTCTGAAGTGCAACATTTACTTTTGGAGGATGTCATGGAACCTATCCATTCTCCTTGGAGGGTTCAATTAGTTGTGGTGTTACACAGTGGTAAAAAACGCATGGTTGTGGATTATTCTGAAACCAATAACAAATTCACATATTTGGATTATCCACTACCAAACGTTCAAGATCTCGTCAATTCCATTGCCCAGTATAAAATGTTTGGCACTATCGATTTGAATTGTGATTACCATCTAGAGCCCTCACATGAAGATGATCGTGAATATACTGCGTTCGAAGCCAATGGTTCCTTGTATCAATTCAAGCGACTAAGCTTTGAGTTTTCCAATGGCGTGGATTGCTTTCAGAGTATTATGAATGACTTCATTGAGCAAAATAAGTTGAAGGATACATTCGCATATTTGGATGATTTGACTATATGTAGCTCGACACAAGAAGAGCATGATGCAAACTTGGAGCGATTTTTTGAAGCTGCTAGACGTGAAAATGTTACATTAAATGAAGAAAAATGTGTATTTTCTGCAGACTATATCAGTATACTCGGATATGAGTTTTGTAATACAGAGTTGATACCTGACACTGCTCGACTTGAGCCTTTGCTTTCTCAACCTGTTCCAAGGTCAGAAAAAGCCTTACAACGGTTAATGGGATATTTTTGCTCATTATTCTAAATGGTTGCCACGTGTTTCTGAACGCATTAGTCCACTGGTGAACCCTTCGTTCTCATTATCTGATTCTGCCATTAAAGCCACTGATGAACTGAAAGATGCAATTTCTAGGTCAGCTCGCATGAGAATTGACGAAAGTCTTCCATTTACAGTGGAGACTGATGCCTCTGAATCCGCTATAGGCGCTACATTAAGCCAGGATGGCAGACCTGCGGCGTTTTTCTCACGATCACTCAACCCAGCTGAGAGGAAACATTGTGCAGTAGAAAAAGAGGCTTACGCAATCATCGAATCAATCAGGCAGTGGAATCACTACTTAACAGGACGGCATTTATTTTTTAGTAACAGATAAAAAATCAGTTTCTTTCATGCTCAACACTAAACATAAGTCCAAAATTAAAAACGATAAAATCCTCCGCTGGAAAATGAAACTCCTGCCTTATTCTCTTGATATCAAATACCGAGCTGGCAAGTTTAATACTGTTGCCGTTGTTCTTTCTAGAAATATGTGCAGTACCACTAGTCGGAGCAACCTAGTGGAATTGCATAAGGCTCTGTGTCACCCTGGAGTAGTATGGTTGCTACATTTTGCTCGAGGTCGGCATCTCCTTTATTCCGCTTCAGATGTGTTGTAGAGTGAATCCTCAGTTCTTAATTCCTGAAAATATTAGCAAATTCGTGCAATGAGACCTTTTGATCGATTGAGGATCGACTTTAAAGGTCCTTTGCCTTTGGTCACTAATAATAAGTATCTACTTGTTGTTGTCGATGAATATTCACGTTTCCTCTTTGCATTTCCTAGCAAAGATACGTCATCAACACCAGAATGTCCTCATTGGAAAAAGTTGACCTTTATGACCTTCCGTGTGTAAATACTGATAATTTTCCCGAAGTATTTATATCATCTCTGGACAGAATATTCATATATTCACGTGAGGACATCAGAACAAACAAACAAACAAACAAACATTTATTTCCATTTTGTACAATGGTTATTCAACATTAATAGTAACTTATAAGTAGACATGTAATTAAACTAATAAATAAGAGGGTTATACATATAGTTAAATTAAATGTAGCTTTCATAGATCGTAATAATGCTGTAATAAAAATGTTGACAATAATGTTAATAATAAAGTAGTAAGTATGCCACTAGATACAGGATCGTTATTATCGGCATCATTTCCACATTTGTTTCCTTACAATGAGAATAATTAGTTCTTAATGAGCAGCAACTATTTGTCCAAAAGAAAACTATATAGTTTGCCTTTGAAAGCTGTGAAAGAGGATGCATTTTTAAGATGCTCTGGAATATTATTCCAGAGTGTTGGCCCTTTGAAAGTGATCATCTTTGAACCTGCTTCTGTGTTTGTTCTGTGAATAAAGAGCTCACTGCTCTGTCTTGTGTTGGTTCCCCTTATATCCCTGACTGTTTTTAAATCAAATAGCCAGCTAGGATAATGATGGTCCAAAATTTTGAATACAAAAACATAAATAGCATAAGCGACCTTATTTTCTGCCCGCAGCCACCCAAGTTTATTGAGAGCTGGTGTGATGTGGTCATATTTTCTTATTCCTCCCAGGGCAACTCGAGCTGCAAAATGAATACGCTTCTGTATTCTGTTTATCTGAGTCTTAGTAGTAGCTCCCCAAACAGTTGTGCAGTAATTAATGTGACTTAGGGCTAGAGATTCAACAACAGTTATTCGAGTGGTAGTCTCAAAATTGTCTATTATTCGTGATAAGTACATTAATGTTCCTGTAACCTTTTTGCATACTTTATCTATGTGGGAATCAAACAACATGTGGTTATCAAAGTGAACTCCTAGGTTTTTGACTGTTTTGCTAGGTGTGATAATATTGTCGCAAAAATTAATTATTGTGTTTTCTGGAATTTGTGCTATGTGGAACTTTGAACCAATAAATATGCACTGTGTTTTACTTTCGTTAATTAACAGCCCAATTTCTAGGAAATAGGTTTTAATTTTGGACCGAGTGTTTTCTGCTCTTAAAGTTAGTCTGGGAGATTATTAATATCACCACTAAGGAGTAGCTGAGTGTCATCTGCATATTGTACTACTAGACAGTCAGAAATGAAAGAAGATAGATCATTTACGTAAATGGAGAAGAGGATAGGACCAAGTACTGATTTCTGTGGAACACCAAATGATACATTTTTTGGCATAGAGATAATGTTGTTAAGACAAAGGACTGTTTACGATTAGATAGATACTCGCTAAACCAGCTTGGATCAATATTTAAGTTAATACATTTACTTAAAAGAATTTCATGGTTTACACTGTCGAAGGCTTTTGATAAGTCCAATAATACAAGCATAGATATTTTTTTCATATCTATATTGTTATATATACTATTCATAACTTTAAGCAGTGCAGCTTCCGTCGAAAGTTTGGGACTGAAACCATGTTGGTTAATACTTAATAGTCTATTTGATTCTAAATATGACATAAGTTGGCATGCAACAATTTTTTCTAATATTTTAGAGAAAATGGGTAGCAGGGAAATGGGACGATAGTTTGTCACATCTATTCTGTCCCCCTTTTTATGCAGAGGTATTACATGTGATATTTTCCAAGAGTCAGGAAACTTTTTAGGAACAATGGAAGTGTTCATAATAGTTAGAATATAGGATGCAATCATGGGTAGAGCATCTTTGATGAACTGCAATGGTATACCATCTGAACCATAAGAGCCAGAGTTTCTTAGGCTCTTTATGGTAAGAATTAGGGTAGCACAATCGATAAGATTTATCTTGAAGTACTCTCTTGTGTTTACATTGGAAGAATTGTCATTTAAGCAATTACTCATATTCACTGAGTTGATGTTTTCTTGAGTTTTTTCATATGTATTTTTGCCAACGTTAGCAAAATAGTTATTAAAGTTTTCTGCTTTGTCTTTCAACTCCGTAATATTTTCATACCTTTCTGAGGTAGTGTTTTCATTTGGTATCATGCTTCTTATCACTTTCCATGTTGCTGCTGTATCATGTCTAGAGTCATTAAATCGTTTTTTGTAAAAGTCTTTTTTACTTACACTGATGAGAGATCTGACACGTTTCTTTTCTGTTTTATAACGTTCTCGGAGAGTCATATCATATCTATTCATTTTTAGCTCTTTTTGTATTTGATTTCTGATTTGCATTGCCTCTTTGATGTCATTAGTTAGCCAGGGGGCTGAGGGGCGAGTTATTTTTCTTGTTACAATGGGAGCACAACTATCTAAGCATTCAAGGAAGACTTTTGTTAGAGTCTCAACCTGTAAATCGACGTTATCTGTGTATTTAATTCTATTAAGTGCATTTGTGTTGTTGATTAATGTTTCACAGAAGATATCAGGGGAGTAATATTTTAGACACCGGAATGTTTTGAGGAGAGGCTTCCTTTTGGGCTTGTTTATGTTTAGCATAGCAATGTTCAGCCCGAGGTCTACAATTGGGCAGGGAACTATGTCCCAATAGGGTATACTTTCCACTTTATTTGTTATTATCAGATCTATAAGAGTCCTAGAATTAGGGGTTATGTGGGTCTGTTTTGTCACTATTTGTGTTAACTTCACAGTGTTGATCACCCTTTTCATATTGTTATCTGCTGAGAGCAAGTCATCATTAAAGTCACCAAGTATGTATATGGGTTTATGACGCACACAGATATTTCTGAATGTTTCTAGCAGATGATTGAATGAAGTGGTAGGTGCTTTAGGGTGACGGTAAACACACCCTACAATGAAAGATGGAAGTTTATGATACTGCACAGTGATCCATAAATCTTCGAGCTCCTCAGTTTTTTCTAAACCTGTGGTTATTTCTGATGCACTAAGATAATTTCTAACATAAATACAAACCCCACCCCCTCGGCCATGGTCATTACGAAATATTTTAAACTTTGGGATATTCACATATTTATTTTCATTTGTAGGAGGAAGCCAAGTTTCACTTACACAGAGGATGTCTATGTTGTAGTCTTTTGTTAGCATTATTATTTCCTCAAAATGACTGAGCAGGGACTGAGCGTTCACATGTACTAATGTTACATTCTTACCATGTTTCATTGGGGTGGTATCCATAGTCATAGTTGTAGTTTCGACTGTGTGATTCTGCTGGGAATTCATCATTGTAGTGTGTTCTGGGGTTAGCCCATGGATCCTGGTGTCTGTACCTGCTGTTGGATGTGTAACGCTGGTTTGAGTACGTGCCGTGGTATGATCGGGCCTTCCCAAAGTTTGTATGCCTAGGTGAGTGTTTAGGGTTGTAAGAGCCATCACTCCAGGAGAAGTCTCTTGTGCGTGGAAGGCGATAAGAGAGGTTTGTATCGTGTCTCTTTCTGTAGTCTCGCGTATAGGGGATTGTTTCATTAGCTCTTTGCTGTTTATTTTGGTATGACTGTAGTTTGGGATACTTTGTAGAATACCCAGGTTGTGTCCATTGTTTGCCCATGCGAAATGGCTGGACAATTGTGCCTGTAGGCCATTGATTCAGTTTGTAAGGCACATATTCAAATCCTTTCGATATCGTTATTGCGAAGGAAACCCAATTTGGTTTGCGAGAAAGCTCCTTAATCAAGACTTCTTCAGAAGGAATGCCTTGATTTGTCAATGTATTGCGTATCTCTCTCTCAAAGGGGTTGTCAGGAATGCGAATATATATATGAGCTGTAACCCTTGCACTTGCATTATTGGGCAACTGTGGCTGTGGGGGAGAGGAGAGGACTTCGATGGAATGTTTAGAATAGAGACTGCTGCTATTTTGTCTTTTCTTTTTTCTTCATTGTTTTGCAGCCTATTGCTGGGTTGGTTATTTGTGCTGGAAGGTGTAATTTGGTTGTCCTGGTTAGTGATATTTGCTGTGTTGTTAGGAGTAGTGGAGATTGGCTCTATATCTTCTTCGCTGTTTTGCAACTCTTTAGCAGGTTGGTTGTTTGTGCTGGGAAGAATCTTGTTCTGGTTAGTGCCTGTTGTTGTATTGTTAGGAGTAGTGGGGGAGGACGCTGTTGTTTCATTACTATTTTGTAACCTGTTACTGATTTGATTATTTATGCTAGATGGTGTATTCAGGCTGTCTTGTTGACTATCACTTTTATCTGGATCTACCTCTTCTTCACTACCACTGTCACATTCGTCTCTCAATGCACTGAAGGAATTGTGAGTAGAGACAGAAAACCTAGTCTGCAAAACCTGAGGGTTGTTGATAGAAGGGACATCATCGTTGTTAGGTGACAGCACTGAATTGAGAGGTGGAGATGTTTCTAATAGCAGTTTCAACCTAGAATTATCTCTTTTAAGTAGGCCAATGTCAGATTCTAGCAAACCCACCTTGTGTTGTAAGGCTTTCACCTTTTCAGCATCTGCTTCCAGAATTTTCACCTTATCTGCAAGACTTTCTATCATTCGATGTAGGTCTCCTAGGTCGTGTGTTTTTTTCAGACTCTATGGATTTTACAAGCGAAGTTTGAGGTTGAAAGAGTTTGTCAAGTTCACCATTCATTGAGATATTCAGGACACTTGCGCTAAAAATGATTATATTTGTAATTATATCTTTTTTTACTCGCTTTTTTATGATGTGTTTACCACTGTGTTGGGGAAAGAGTTCCACTACCTTTGAAAGCAAAAGTTGACTTGTTTTGTACAGAGTGACTTTTTTAATTTTTTCCAATTCCCTTCTGATGTCCTCAACACAGTGGTAGACGCATCATAAAAAAGCAAGTAAAAAAAGATATAGTCACAAATATAATAACTTTTAGCGCAAGTGTCCTGAATATCTCAATGAATGGTGAACTTGACAAACTCTTTCAGTCTCAAACTTCGGTTGTAAAATCCATAGAGTCTGAAAAAACACACGACCTAGAAGACCTACATCGAATGTTAGAAAGTCTTGCAAATAAGGTGAGAATTTTGGAAGCAGATGCTGAAGAGGTGAAAGCCTTACAACACAAGGTGGGTTTGCTAGAATCTAACATTATCCTACCTAAAAGAGATAATTCTAGGTTGAAACTGCTATTAGAAACATCTCCACTTCTCAATTCAGTGATGTCACCTAACAACGATTATGTCCCTTCTATCAACAACCCTCAGGTTTTGCAGACTAGGTTTTCTGTCTCTACTCACAATTCCTTCAGTGCATTGAAAGACGAATGTGACAGTGGTAGTAAAGAAGAGGTAGATCCAGATAAAAGTGATAGTCAACAAGATAACCTGAGTACACCATCTAGCATAAATAACCAACTCAGTAGCAGGTTACAAAATTGTGAAGAAACAACAGCACCCTCCCCCACTACTCCTAACAACACAACAACAGGCACTAACCAGAACAAGATTCTTCCCAGCACAAATAACCAACCTGGTAAAGGGTTGCAAAACAACAAAGAAGATATAGAGCCCATCACCACTACTCCTAACAACACAGCAACTATCACTAACCAGGACAACCAAATTACACCTTCCAGCACAAATAACCAACCCAGCAATAGGCTGCAAAACAATAAAGAAAAAAGAAAAG
This sequence comes from Halocaridina rubra, assembly GCA_037179515.1. Taxonomy (NCBI): domain Eukaryota; kingdom Metazoa; phylum Arthropoda; class Malacostraca; order Decapoda; family Atyidae; genus Halocaridina; species Halocaridina rubra. The sequence continues at coordinate 113,120 of JAXCGZ010018953.1, read as the reverse complement.
ACAAAATAGAAGCAGTCTCTAATCTAAACATTCCATCGAAGTCCTCTCCTCTCCCCCACAGCCACAGTTACCCAATAATGCAAGTGCAAGGGTTACAGCTCAAATATATATTCGCATTCCTGGCAACCCCTTTGATAGAGAGATATGTAATATATTGACAAATCAAGGCATTACCTCTGAAGAAGTCTTGATTAAGGAGCTTTCTCGCAAACCAAATTGGGTCTCCTTCGCAATAACGATATCGACAGGATTTGAATATGTGCCTTACAAACTGGATTAATAGCCTACAGGCACAATTGTCCAGCCATTTCGCGGGAGCAAACAATGGATACAACCTGGGTTATCTACAAAATATCCCAAACTACAGTCATACCAAAATAAACAGCAAAGAGCTAATGAAACAATCCCCTATCTGCGAGACTACAGAAAAGGACACAATACACACCTCTCTTATCGCCGTCCACGCACAAGAGACTTCTCCTGGAGAGATGGCTCTTACAACCCTAGACACTCACCTAGGCATACAAACTTTGGGAAGGCCCGATCATACCACGGCACGTACTCAAATCAGCGTTACCCATCCAACGGCAGGTACAGACACCAGGATCCATGGGCTAACCCCAGAACACCCTATAATGATGAATTCCCAGCAGAATCACACAGTCGAAATACATCATGGACAATTCAAGAGCAAACTACAACTATGGCTATGGATACCACCCTGATGAAACATGGTAAGTATGTAACATTAGTACATGTGAACGCTCAGTCCCTTCTCGCACATTTTGAGGAAATGATGATGCTAACAAAAGACTACAACATAGACATCCTCTGTGTAAGTGAAACTTGTCTTCCTCCTACAACTGAAAATAAATATGTGAATATACCAGAGTTTAAAATATTTTGCAATGACCATGGCCGAGGGGGTGGGGTTTGTATTTATGTTAGAAATTATCTTAGTGCATCAGAAATAACCACAGGTCTAAAAAAATCTGAAGAGCTCGAAGATTTATGGATCACTGTGCAGTATCAGAAACTTCCATCTTTCATTGTAGGGTGTGTTTACCGTCACCCAAAAGCACCTACCAGTTCATTCAGTCATCTGCTAGAAACATTCAGAAATCTGTGTGCGCCATAAACCCATATATATACTTGGTGACTTTAATGATGACTTGCTCTCAGCAGATAACAAAATGAAAAGGGTGAACAACACTGTGAAGTTAATACAAATAGTGACAAAACCGACCCGCATAACCCCTAATTCTAGGACTCTTATAGATCTTATGATAATAAATAAAGTAGAAAGTATACCCTATTGGGACGTAGTTCCCTGCCCAATTGCAGACCACGAACTGAACACTGCTATGCTAAACACAAACAAGCCCAAAAGGAAGACTCTCTTCAAGACATTCCGGTGTCAAAAAAATTTCTCCTCTGATATCTTTTGTGAAACATTAATCAACAACACAAATGCACCCAATAGAATTAAAAACACAGATAACGTCGATTTGCAAAATGAGATTCTAACAAAAGTCTTTCGTGAATGCTTAGATAGTTGTGCACCCATTGTAACAAGAAAAATTACCCTCCCCTCAGCCCCCTGGCTAACTAATGACATCAAAGAGGCAATGCAAATTAGAAATCAAATACAAAAGAGCTAAAAAATAATAGATATGATGTGACTCTCCGAGAACGTTATAAAACAGAAAAGAAACGTGTCAGATCTCTCATCAATGTAAGTAAAAAAGACTTTTACAAAAAAAAAAACTTAATGACTCTAGACATGATACAGCAGCAACATGGAAATTGATAAGAAGCATGATACCAAATGAAAACACTACCTCAGAAAGTTATGAAAATATTACAGAGTTGAAAGACAAAGCAGAAATCTTTAATAACTATTTTGTTAACTTTGGCAAAAATACATATGATAAAACACAAGAAAACATAAACTCAGTGAATATGAGTAATTACTTAAAGGACAATTCTTCCAATGTAAACACAAGAGAGTACTTCAAGATAAATCCTATCGATTGTGCTACCCTAATTCTTACCATAAAGAGCCTAAGAAACTCTGGCTTATGGTCCAGATGGTATACCATTTCAGTTCATCAAAGATGCTCTACCCTTGATTGTATCTTATATTCTAGCTATTATGAAAACTTCTATTGTTACTAAAAATTTTCCTGACTCTTGGAAAAAATCACATATAATACCTCTGCATAAATAGGGAAACAGAGAAGATGTGACAAACTATCGTCCTACTTCCCTGCAACCCATTTTCTCTAAAATATTAGAAAAAATTGTTGCATGCCATTTTATGTCATATTTAGAGTCAAATAGACTATTATCTATTAACCAACATGGTTTCAGACCGAAACTTTCGACGGAAACTGCACTGCTCAAAGTTACGAATAGTATCTATAATAATATAGATATGAAAAAAATATCTGTACTTGTATTATTAGACTTATCAAAAGCCTTCGACAGTGTAAACCATGAAATTCTTATACGTAAATGTACTAACCTAAATACTGATCCGAGCTGGTTTTGAGAGTATCTATCTAATCGAAAACAGTCTATACATCTTAACAACATTATCTCTATGCCAAAAAATGTATCATTTGGTGTTCCACAGAAATCAGTACTTGGTCCTATCCTCTTCTCCATTTATGTAAATGATCTATCTTCTTTCCTTTCTGACTGTCTAGTCATACAATATGCAGATGACACTCAACTACTCCTTAGTGGTGATATTAATAATCTCCCAGAGCTAACCTTAAGAGCAGAAAGCACTCTGTCAAAAATTGAAACGTATTTTCAAGAAATTGGGCTGTTAATTAAAGAAAGTAAAACACAATTCATGTTTATTGGTTCAAGGTTCCATATAGCACAAATTCCAGAAAACACAACAATTAATTTTTGCGACAATATTATTACACCTAGCAAAACAGTCAGAAACCTAGGAATTCATTTTGATAACGACATGTTTGATTCCCACATAGATAAAGTATGCAAAAAGGTTACAGGAACATTAATGTATTTATCACGGATAAAAGACAATTTTGAGACTACCACTCATATAACTGTTGTTGAATCTCTATCCCTAAGTCACATTAA
>JAXCGZ010018953.1:95000-105000 GCA_037179515.1 Halocaridina rubra | reverse complement strand
GCACAAGGGCAGGAGAGAAAGGAACTAGAAAAAAGAATAAAGAAGCTGGAAGGGGAAAAGAGTGAACTAGAAACTAGAATTTCTAAACAAGAAGATAAAAACAAACAGCTGAATGACAACCTAAAGGAATTAGATGTTAGTTCACTGCTCTCTTCTGAGAGAGACGAGATTGCTGCTTGGAATGTTCAGATTAAGGAAAACATTGAACAGTTCAGAAAAGAGTTCCAGGAGCTGAATATGGAAAATGATGCCATGAAGACGTCCTTTGCTGATGCACTAAAGGGGAATGTGGCAGTAAAAGAGGCTGTAAAGGTGGTGGCACTGGAAAACATACAAACAGTTGACTATAAAGAGACAGTAATCGAAAAAATGAAAGACGTTGTGATGGAAAGGGAAAACCCACTCATCAGACAGGCACTTGATAAGGAGAAGACAGTGGTAATCTCAGGCATAAGTGAATCCCAGGAGCCAACATGGCAGGGGAGACTTGAAGAAAATAAAGCTAGCGTTGTAGACCTGATAAGAAAGCTTGGAGTAGTATGTGGTCCTGAGGATATTGTAAACATACACCAACTAGGTAAATATTCGAGGGAAGGAAAGCCGAGACCAACAAAAGTAACCTTTGAGAGAGGGGAAACATGTAGGGAAATATTGTTGAGAAAAAAAAGTCTAAAAGACCTCCAAGAATGCAAAGAAGTGTTCATTAGACGATACAGAACACAGGAAGAGATGGGAAAGATCAAAAACTTGTTGCAAGAGGCAAGAAGGTTAAATGATGAAAGAAATGAAGAAGAGAAGAAAAATTTTCGTTACAGAATACTTCCAGACAAAGGGGAGATAAAGAAGATAATGACAGAAGATCAGGGGATGGGGCCTCATTAAGATTGTTATACACAAATGCTGATGGATTAGCTGGTAAGGCAGTAGAATTAAAAGATAGGATTCACAACAGTAAGGCAGATATAGTAGCAATTACAGAGACTAAGTTGAGTGAGGACATAAACAGTGTCACAGTTTTTCCTAAGGGCTTCAGAATACTAAGGGTTGAAAGATCTGAGAGGACTGGTGGAGGGATAGCACTGCTCATAAGTGAGAGGATTCAAGTTGAAGAAATAAACTTGGCTATAGAAAGTGAGTTCAGGGAATTTCTTGTTGCTCGCATAAATACTGGGTCAGAGAGCATTATAATAACTGTTTTATACAACCCAACAAAGGAACCAAAATAGGCTTGAAATTTATGAGGAAAGTCATATAGGTACTATTGAAGTCATAAACTCAGTTGTTAACATGGCACGGGAGAAAAAATGTAGGATTTTGATTATGGGAGACTTAAATAATAAAGAGATAGATTGGATAAATCTTGACCCACACAGTGGTGAGGATTCATTTGGGGCAAGATTCCTAGATTGCGTACAAGGGAATTTCCTACACCAACATGTAATGGAACCAACAAGAGCCAGGGGTGGGGATGAGCCATCACTACTTGATCTAGTGTTCACAGATAATGTGTTGGATATTGAAAATATTGAGTATGAACCACCAATTGGAAAGAGTGACCACTGTGTGTTGTTGATGGAGTATATCATTGAAGACATTCTTCCTGAGAGTAGAGGCACTGAGGACATGAGGAGGAACTATCGGAAAGGAGATTACATCAAAATGAATGAGCTTTTTGCAGTTATTGACTGGAGAACCTTATTTTACAACAAATCTGTACAAGAAATGTATGACATCTTTTGTTAGAAATATGGGAAGATAGTAGATTGCTGCATACCTGTCACCAAAGTAGGTGTAATTCATGCCAGAGAGAAATGGTTCGATAATGGGTGTAAAAGAGCTAAGGAGTGGAGAGACAAATGCTGGAAAAGGTATAGGAGGAGAAAAAACATAAATGCCTGGCAAACCTACAAAAGAGCAAGAAATGACTACCTAAGTAAAAGGAGAGAGGCAGAGAGAGATTATGAGAGGGACATCACCAGGAAGGCTAAAGAAAATCCCAAGCTTTTCCACAGCTTTATCAGAGGAAAACTGAAGGTAAAAGAACAGGTTTTAAGGCTAAAGAGAGCGGATGGAAGCATCACTGAGACGGACGAAGAGATCTGCAAAGAATTGAACAAGGAGTTTCAGTCAATATTTACAGTAGAAAATACCCCACCCCCTCAGATTGCAGTGATAGAAGCTCAAGGGCCGGTATTAGAGAACATCAACCTTACAGCCACAGAGGTATGCAAATCGCTGATGGATTTAGATGTTCATAAAGCTACAGGTCCTGATGACATATCCCCTCATGTGCTTAAAAAATGCGCAAACACAATATCAGTGGCACTAAGTATCATATTTAAGGAGTCACTGGAGTCGGGGGAGATTCCAAGATGCTGGAAACAAGCAAATGTGATACCTATCTTCAAAAAGGGAAGGAGGGATACGGCTCTGAACTATAGACCAGTTTCCTTGACCAGCATAGTTTGCAAAGTTATGGAGAAACTACTAAGGAAACATATCTCTCTTCACTTGGAATCCTTCAACTTTTTGTCAGGGAGGCAACATGGCTTCAGAGAAGGAAGATCAACAGTAACAAACTTATTAGAATTTTATGATGAGGTAAGCCAAATCTTACAGGAAAGAGAGGGCTGGGCAGATTGCATATTCCTAGACTTCCAGAAAGCGTTTGACACTGTTCCACATGGGAGACTTATTAGGAAGCTGCAATCAATGGCTAGAATAGGTGGAAATGTCTTGGAATGGATAAAAACTTACTTAGAAGGAAGGGAACAGAGGGTTAGAGTAAGACACTCAGTGTCTGAATGGAGAAGAGTTAGTAGTGGAGTTCCACAGGGTTCAGTTTTAGGGCCACTTTTGTTCCTTGTATATGTAAATGACCTACCAGAGTCTGTAAATTCATTCATGAATATGTTTGCAGATGATGCAAAGATTGTGAAGAAAGTAAAAAACGAGAACAATGGTAGAGAACTTCAGGAGGATCTAAATAATCTGCATGAGTGGTCAGAAAAGTGGCTAATGAAATTCAATACCTCAAAATGTAAGGTAAGGAGAATGGGTACAAGTGCAAGAAGGCCCAAGCTTGACTACTCGGTGGCTGGAGTACAACTTCAAGAGACAGAAAATGAGAGAGATCTAGGAGTAAACATACTGGCAGATTTGTCTCCAGAAATACATATAAATGGCGTAGTAAGGGCAGCATATGCATTCTTATCAAATGTAAGGGTAGCCTTCAGGCACATGGACAAGGAAATGTTCAGAAATATTTATGTAACCTATGTGAGGCCAAAACTCGAATATGCAGCCCCCTTTTGGAATCCGCACTTGAAAAAGCACATAGCTAAGCTTGAAAAAGTTCAAAGACATGCCACGAAACTGGTGCCAGAAATACGCAATCTCGGTTATGATGAGAGGCTGAGGGAATTAGACTTGCCATCACTCGAAGCTAGAAGAGTAAGGGGGGATATGGTGACAGTCTTTAAATTCCTTCATGGTTATGATAGAGTGGATAGGGATCGATATTTCGATATGGCTGGCTCTAGAACTAGAGGTCATAGTTTGAAGCTTCGTAAGAAAACTTCTTTGCAGGATGTAAGGAAATACTTTTTCAGTGTAAGAGTAGTTGATAATTGGAATTGGCTAAGCGAGGAGGTAGTTAATGCTATCTCAATCCATAGTTTTAAGGACAGGTACGATAAGTATCACTAAGTCTAAAATGGAACCGATCAGGAGACGGGAAGATACGAGCTTTGGGCTCTTTCCCGTAAACACAATTAGGTAATTACAATTAGGTAATTACATGCATACGTACATACATACATATATAGATAGACAGATATATGCATATATATATATATATATATATATATATATATATATATATATATATATATATATATATATATATATATATATATATATATATATATATATATATATATATATATATATATATATATATATATATATATATATATAATATATATATATATATATATATATATATATATATATATATATATATATATATATATATATATATATATATATATATATATATATATATATATATATATATATATATATATATATATATATATATATATATATATATATATATATATATATCATATATATATATATATATATATATATATATATATATATATATATATATATATATATATATATATATATATATATATATATATATATATATATATATATATATATGTATATATATATATATATATATATATATATTATATATATATATATATATATATATATATATATATATATATATATATATATATATATATATATATATATATATATATATATATATATATATATATATATATATATATATATATATATATATATATATATATATATTATATATATATATATATATATATATATATATATATATATATATATATATTATATATATATAATAAGCACATTACATATATGAAAACATGAATCATTTTTTACCCCGACCGGGATTTGAACCTAGGACTTATGATTACTAAGTCAAGGCGCTACCACTACACCACAGAAGGTTAAAATGTTCTTATTTGGTTATTTCATGGCCCGAATGAGGTTGGGAATTGAATTAAACGCTAAAATGAAGCCACGAGTGAGGTTGGGGAATCTGTAATATGAACATAGTGGCATTCAGATAGAATGCGTTCATTCCTAAGTATAGCAGATATAAGCTATAAGCTTCGATTCCTTTTAACCTTCTGTGGTGTAGTGGTAGCGCCTTGACTTAGTAATCATAAGTCCTAGGTTCAAGTCCCGTTCGGGGTAAAAAAATAATTCATGTTTTCACATATGTAATGTGCCTATTTGGTTATTTCATGGCCCGAATGAGATTGTGAATTTAATTAAATGCTAAAATGAAGCCACGAGTGAGGTTGGGGAATCTTTAATATGAACATAGTGGAATTCAGATAGAATGCGTTCATTCCTAAGTATAGCAGATATAACCTATAAGGGTGGATTCCTTTTAACCTTCTGTGGTGTAGTGGTAGCGCCTTGACTAAGTAATCGTAAGTCCTAGGTTCAAGTCCCGGTTGGGAATCCTACCTTATAGCTTATATCTGCTATACTTAGGAATGAACGCATTCTACCTGAATGCCACTATGTTTATATTACAGATTCCCCAACCTCACTCGTGGCTTAATTTTGGCATTTAATTCAATTCCCAATCTCATTCGGTCCATGAAATAACCAAATAAGCACATTACATATATGAAAACATGAATTATTTTTTACCCAGACCGGGACTTGAACCTAGGTCTTATGATTACTAAGTCAAGGCGCTACCACTACACCACAGAAGGTTAAAATGTGCTTATTTGGTTATTTCATGGCCCGAATGAGATAGGGAATTGAATTAAATGCTAAAATGAAGCCACGAGTGAGGTTGGGGAATCTGTAATATGAACATAGTGGCATTCAGATAGAATGCGTTCATTCCTAAGTATAGCAGATATAAGCTATAAGGGTGGATTCCTTTTAACCTTTTGTGGTGTAGTGGTAGCGCCTTGACTTAGTAATCATAAGTACTAGGTTCAAGTCCCGGTCGGGGTAAAAAATGATTCATGTTTTCACATATGTAATGTGCTTATTTGGTTATTTCATGGCCCGAATGAGATTGGGAATTGAATTAAATGCTAAAATGAAGCCACGAGTGAGGTTGGGGAATCTGTAATATGAACATAGTGGCATTCAGATAGAATGCGTTCATTCCTAAGTATAGCAGATATAAGCTATAAGGTTAGATTCCTTTTAACCTTCTGTGGTGTAGTGGTAGCGCCTTGACTTAGTAATCATAAGTCCAAGTCCCGGTCGGGGTAAAAAAAAAAAAGATTCATGTTTTCACATACGTAATGTGCTTATTTGTTTATTTCATGGCTCGAATGAGATTGGGAATTGAATTAAATGCTAAAATGAAGCCACGAGTGAGGTTGGGGAATCTGTAATATGAACATAGTGGCATTCAGATAGAATGCGTTCATTCCTAAGTATAGCAGATATAAGCTATAAGGTTGGATTCCTTTTAACCTTCTGTAGTGTAGTGGTCGCGCCTTGACTTAGTAATCATAAGTCCTATGTTGAAGTCCCGGTCGGGGTAAAAAATGATTCATGTTTTCACATATGTAATGTGCTTATTTGGTTATTTCATGGCCCGAATGAGATTGGGAATTGAATTAAATGCTAAAATGAAGATACGAGTGAGGTTGGGGAATCTGTAATATGAACATAGTGGCATTCAAATAGAATGCGTTCATTCCTAAATATAGCAGATATAAGCTATAAGGTTGGATTCCTTTTAATCTTCTGTGGTGTAGTGGTAGCGCCTTGACTTAGTAATCATAAGTCCTAGGTTCAAGTCCCGGTCAGGGTAAAAAATGATTCATGTTTTCACATATGTAATGTGCTTATTTGGTTTTATATATATATATATATATATATATATATATATATATATATATATATATATATATATATATATATATATATATATATATATATATATATATATATATATATATATATATATATATATATATATATATATATATATATATATATATATATATATATATATATATATATATATATATATATATATATATATATATATATATATATATATATATATATATATATATATATATATATATATATATATATATATATATATATATATATATATATATATATATATATATATATATATATATATATATATATATATATATATATATATATATATATATATATATATATATATATATATATATATATATATATATATATATATATATATATATATATATATATATATATATATATATATATATATATATATATATATATATATATATATATATATATATATATATATATATATATATATATATATATATATATATATATATATATATATATATATATATATATATATATATATATATATATATATATATATATATATATATATATATATATATATATATATATATATATATATATATATATATATATGGATCAACTGAAGAATCTCCCCCAGACCTACCCAGGGGGGAATCTTCTATTGATATGAGTTATGGCGGAGATTCTTCAGCTGATCATGCATGGGGTCTGGGTTGGTGTCGTGTCGGGTTAGGTACCTTTGCGCGATTAAAAACCAGATTGTCATATGAGTTATGGGAAAGAATTACTAAGAATGAACGGGAGGTAGGTAATCCCTCTGGATAAGTCAGAGAATTAAGTTGGCTTTCTCGGGACTGGGCATGAAGTAAACATAGAATAGAGAGAAACTAGATGGGGAGTATTGTGACATGTCAGATGGGAAGGACTTAAAGGATGTGAAAGGTTAGATTGGGTTAGGTTTGGTTTGGTTAGGTTAGGTTAGGTCTGTCTGCTTATATATTTTGGAATATATAAATTGAAAGATTGATGAAATTCAATTCCGAAATAAAGACCTAACCCAACTTAACCTAACCTAACTTAACCTAACCTAACCTAAGAAAACAGTCAGAAAGACAGTATATTAAAATGTATTTGTCAAATATATACTAAAGGTAATAATAAAGGTAGCTAATCTGAATAATGTTGTTGTCTTTGAGTTCAATTGAGGGAATTTGTTACGCCAGGCACTGTGGGGGGGGGATTCTTCAGTTGATCTCAGTTGGGGGGGATTCTTCAGTTGGGTACTCTGGAGGGAGATTCTTCAGTTGGCACACACTTACATACATACATACATATATATATATATATATATATATATATATATATATATATATATATATTATATATATATATATATATATATATATATATATACGCACATTACATATGTGAAAACATGAATCACTCTTTTACCCCGAACGGGACTCGAACCTAGGACTTATGATTACTAAGTCAAGGCGCTACCACTACACCACAGAAGGTTAAAAGGAATCCATCCTTATACCTTATATATGCTATACTTAGGAATGAAAGCATTCTAACTGAATGCCACTATGTTCATATTACAGATTCCCCAACCTCACTCGTGGCTTCATTTTAGCATTTAATTCACTTCCCAATCTCATTCGGGCCATGAAATATTCAAATACGCACATTACATATGTGAAAACATGTCATTTTTTTACCCCGACCGGGACTCGAACCTAAGGACTTATGATTACTAAGTCAAGGCACTACCACTACATCACAGACGGTTAATAGGAATCCATCCTTATAGCTTATATCTGCTATACTCAGGAAAAAACGCACTCTATCTGAATGCCACTATGTTCATATTACAGATTCCCCAACCTCACTTGTAGCTTCATTTTGGCATTTAATTCAACTCTCAATCTCATTCGGGTCCAACAATAACCAAATAAGCACATTACATATGTAAAAACATGAATATTTTTTTGCCCCGACCGAGACTTGAACCTATGACTTATAATTACTAAGTCAAGGTGCTGCCAACTACACCACAGAAGGTTAAGAGGAATCCAACCTTACAGCTTATATCTGCTATACTTAGGAATGAATGCATTCTATCTAAATGCCACTATGTTCATATTACAGATTCCCCAACCTCACTCGTGGCTTCATTTTCGCATTTAATTCGACTCTATATCTCATTCAAGTCCAACAATAACCAAATAAGCACATTACATATGTGAAAACATAAATAATATTATACCCTGACCGGGACTTGAATCTAGGACTTAAAATTACTAAGTCAAAGTGCTACCAACTACACCATAGAAGGTTAAAAGGAATCCAACCTTTTAGCTTATATTTGCTATACTTAGAAATTAACGCATTCTATCTGAATGCCAGCATGTTCAAATTACAGATTCCCCAACCTCACTCGTGGCTTCATTTTTGCATTTGATTCAATTCCCAATCTCATTCGGGTTCAACAATAACCAAATACGCTCATTACATATGTGAAAACATGAATCAAATTTTTACCCCTACCGGGACTTGAACCTAGGACTTATAATTACTAAGTCAAGGCGCTATCAACTACACCACAGAAGTTTAAAAGGAATCCAACCTTATAGCTTATATCTGCTATACTTAGGAATGAACGCATTCTATCTGAATGCCACTATTGGGGAATCTGTAATATGAACATAGTGGCTTTCAGACAGAATATGTTCATTCCTAAGTATAGCAGCAATAAGCTATAAGGTTGGATTCCTTTTAACCTTCTGTGGTGAAATTGGTAGCGCCTTGACTTAGTAATTATAAGCCCTAGTTTCAAGTCCTGGACGGGGTAAAAAATTATTCATGTTTTCACATATGCATTTTGCTTATTTGGTTATTGTTGGACCCGAATGAGATTGGGAGTTGAATTAAATGCGAAAATGAAGCTACGAGTGTGGCTGGGGAATCTCTAATATGAACATAGTGGCATTCAGATAGAATGCGTTCATTCCTAAGTATAGCAGATATAAGCTATAAGGTTGGATTCCTTTTAACCTTCTGTGGTGTAGATGGTAGCACCTTGACTTAGTAATTATAAATCCTAGGTTCAAGTCCCGATCGGGGTATGAAATTATTCTTGTTTTCACATATGTAATGTGCTTATTAGTATTATTTTTTTTAAGAGAGTGGCACCGGGACAGACAGAAACCGCCCTCATCAATATAGGCCCGACCACGAGAAAATACCAAGACGAAGGAAAAGAAAAAGGTTAAGGGCAAGGCAGAGATGAGGTAATGTTGCACAAAGGAAAACGACAGACAGAAAAAATCAGTCAAAGTACAGAGGACCCAGAGATATGGAGAACTAGGCTCTGAGATGACGATAGATCTGCTTTTTGAAGGATGAAAGGTCATGAGAATTAGGAAAGACAGAAGGAGGAAGAGAGTTCCAGAGTCTGGAGGTAGATGGGAAGAAGCAGTCGCTGCGCCGACCAATCCGCGAGCTACAAATCTCCACACAGTACCAGTGAGATGAGGCCGCT
>JAXCGZ010018953.1:77500-87500 GCA_037179515.1 Halocaridina rubra | reverse complement strand
CAACCAAGCAAGCACATTACATATGTGAAAACATGAATCATTTTTTACCCCGACCGGGACTCGAACCTAGGACTTATAATTACTAAGTCTAGGCACTACCAACTACACACCACAGAAGGTTAAAAGGAATCCAAGCTTTTAGCTTATATCTGCTATACTTACGAATGAACGCATTCTATCTGAATGCCACTATGTTCATATTACAGATTCCCCAACCTCTCTCGTGGCTTCATTTTAGCATTTAATTCAATTCCCAATCTCATTCGGGTCATACAACAACCAAGCAAGCACATTACATATGTGAAAACATGAATAATATTTTTACCCCGACCGGGACTCGAACCTAGGACTTATAATTACTAAGTCAAGGCGCTACCAACTACACACCACAGAAAGTTAAAAGGAATCCAAGCTTATAGCTTATATCTGCTATACTTAGGGATGAACGCATTCTATCTGAATGCCACTATGTTCATATTACAGATTCCCCAACCTCACTCGTGGCTTCATTTTCGCATTTAATTCAATTCCCAATCTCATTCGGGTCATACAACAACCAAGCAAGCACATTACATATGTAAAAACATAAATCATTTTTTACCCCGACCGGGACTCGAACCTAGGACTTATAATTACTAAGTCAAGGCACTACCAACTACACACCACAGAAGGTTAAAAGGAATCCAAGCTTATAGCTTATATCTGCTAAACTTGGGGATGAACGCATTCTATCTGAATGCCACTATGTTCATATTACAGATTCCCCAACCTCACTCGTGGCTTCAGTTTAGCATTTAATTCAATTCCCAATCTCATTTGGGTCATACAACAACCAAGCAAGCACATTACATATGTGAAAACATGAATAATTTTTTTACCCCGATGGGGACTCGAGCCTAGGACTTATAATTACTAAGTCAAGGCGCTACCAACTACACACCACAGAAGGTTAAAAGGAATCCAAGCTTATAGCTTATATCTGCTATACTTAGGGATGAACGCATTCTATCTGAATGCCACTATGTTCATATTACACATTCCATAACCTCACTCGTGGCTTCATTTTAGCATTTAATTCAATTCCCAATCTTATTCGGGTCATACAACAACCAAGCAAGCACATTACATATGTGAAAACATGAATCATTATTTACCCGGACCGGGACTCGAACCTAGGACTTATACTTACTAAGTCAAGGCACTACCAACTACACACCACAGAAGGTTAAAAGGAATCCAAGCTTATAGCTTATATCTGCTATACTTAGGGATGAACGCATTCTATCTGAATGCCACTATGTTTATATTGCAGATTCCCCAACCTCACTCGTGGCTTCATTTTCGCATTTAATTCAATTCCCAATTTCATTCGGGTCATACAACAACCAAGCAAGCACATTACATATGTGAAAACATGAATCATTTTTTACCCCGACCGGGACTCGAACCTAGGACTTATAGTTACTAAGTCAAGGCGCTACCAACTACACACCACAGAAGGTTAAAAGGAATCTAAGCTTATAGCTTATATCTGCTATACTTAGGGATGAACGCATTCTATCTGAATGCCACTATGTTCATATTACAGATTCCCAACCTCACTCTTGGCTTCATTTTAGCATTTAATTCAATTCCCAATCTCATTCGGGTCATACCACAACCAAGCAAGCACATTACATACGTGAAAACATGAATCATGTTTTACCCCGACCGGGACTCGAACCTAGGACTTATTGGGAATTGAATTAAATGCTAAGATGAAGCCACGAGTGAGGTTGAGGAATCTGTAATATGAACATAGTGGCATTCAGATAGAATGCGTTCATCCCTAAGTATAGCAGATATAAGCTATAAGGTCGGATTCCTTTTAACCTTCTGTGGTGTGTAGTTGGTAGTGCCTTGACTTAGTAATTATCAGTCCTAGGTTCGAGTCCCGGTCGGGGTAAAAAATGATTCATGTTTTCACATGAGTAATGTGCTTGCTTGGTTGTTGTATGACCCGAATGAGATTGGGAATTGAATTAAATGCTAAAATGAAGCCACGAGTGAGGTTGGGGAATCTGTAATATGAACATCGTGGCATTCAGATAGAACGCTCTCATCCCTAATTATAGCAGATATAAGCTATAAGGTTGGATTCCTTTTAACCTTCTGTGGTGTGTAGTTGGTAGCGCCTTGAATTAGTAATTATAAGTCCTAGGTTCGAGTCCCGGTCGGGGTAAAAAATGATTCATGTTTTCACATATGTAATGTGCTTGCTTGGTTGTTGTATGACCCGAATGAGATTAGGAATTGAATTAAATGCTAAAATGAATCCACGAGTGAGGTTGGGGAATCTGTAATATGAACATAGTGACATTCAGATAGAATGCGTTCATCCCTAAGTATAGCAGATATATATATATATATATATATATATATATATATATATATATATATATATATATATATATATATATATATATATATATATATATATATATATATATATATATATATATATATGTATATACATACACACACACACATGCCTTACTCCCCCTTGTAAGAGCGGTGGTCGAGGCAAGAAACACGCATACACCACGATCCACACACACATCAACCACTCGTCATCACATGACAACTTCCCTTACACCTGTCCACCACAGTTCACTGAGCTTGCAGGCGCGAGAAATCCTTATGGGCCACGTAATATATGGACAATCTTCCTCCACCATGGTAACATTACACAACCTTGACGTAACCCAACATTCACCTCAAACCAATTACTCATACCATTCCCAACTGTCACTCATGCTCTACTATTCATGCGAAAACTCTTCACCACATTCAACAAACTTCCACTTATTCAATACAGGCGCAACACCCTCCTCAACCCCTCTCTATTTACCCTGTCATACACTCTTTCTAAATCCATAAAGGCCTCAAAAGTGTCCCTACTTTTCTCCAAGAACTTCTCACGCACCTGTCTTACCGCAAACACCTGATCCACACATCCTCTTCCACTCCTGAACCCACACAGTTCTTCCCCAATCAATCTTTCAGTACCTTTCCTAATACTCTCGATTAACACTCTTCCATATACCTTACCAACTATACTCAACAAACTAATTCCCCTAAAACTACTACACTCATACTTATCTCCCTTCCCTTTGTAAAGTGGAACTATACATACACTACTTCAATCAAATGGGACCCTTCCTTTCCTGAATCATACATTCAACAACCTAACCATCCATTCTACTAATACCTCCCCACCTTTTGATAGGCATTCAGCATGACACCCATCTATCCCTAGTGCTTTACATGCTTTCGTTGCTCTCAATGCCAAACGTACCTCCTCTTTTATTATATCTCTGTTATTCTCATCTCCTAGCATTGGCATTCTCCATTCGTTTTCCACAGCCACAATCTCTGCCTCTCTATAATCTTCCTCATTTAGCAGGTTCTTGAAATATTCAGCCCATCTCTCTCTCTCACCTTTATTTCATCCACTAGCAATTTTTCGTCTGCTCCTTTCACCCTCTCCTCCATACCACAATCACCTTTCTTCACTCTTTTCATTTCCTTCCAAAACATCTTTTTATTCCTTTCAAAATTTTCAGACAAGCATCTGCCCTACCTTACACACACACACACACACACACACACATATCTCTCTTCACTTGGAATCCTTCAACTTTTTGTCATTGAGGCAACATGGCTTCAGAGAAGGTAGATCAACAGTAACAAACTTATTAGAATTTTATGATGAGGTAAGCCAAATCTTACAGGAAAGAGAGGGCTGGGCAGATTGCATATTCCTAGACTTCCAGAAAGCGTTTGACACTGTTCCACATGGGAGACTTATTAGGAAGCTGCAATCAATGGCTAGAATAGGTGGAAATGTTTTGGAATGGATAAAAACTTACTTAGAAGGAAGGGAACAGAGGGTTAGAGTAAGACACTCAGTGTCTGAATGGAGAAGAGTTAGTAGTGGAGTTCCACAGGGTTCAGTTTTAGGGCCACTTTTGTTCCTTGTATATGTAAATGACCTACCAGAGTCTGTAAATTCATTCATGAATATGTTTGCAGATAATGCAAAGATTGTGAAGAAAGTAAAAAACGAGAACAATGGTAGAGAATTTCAGGAGGATCTAAATAATCTGCATGAGTGGTCAGAAAAGTGGCTAATGAAATTCAATACTTCAAAATGTAAGGTAATGAGAATGGGTACAAGTGCAAGAAGGCCCAAGCTTGACTACTCGGTGGCTGGAGTACAACTTCAAGAGACAGAAAATGAGAGAGATCTAGGAGTAAACATACTGGCAGATTTGTCTCCAGAAATACATATAAATGGCATAGTAAGGGCAGCATATGCATTCTCATCGAATGTAAGGGTAGCCTTCAGGCACATGGACAAGGAAATGCTCAGAAATATTTATGTAACCTATGTGAGGCCAAAACTCGAATATGCAGCCCCTTTTGGAATCCGCACTTGAAAAAGCACATAGCTAAGCTTGAAAAAGTTCAAAGACATGCCACGAAACTGGTGCCAGAAATACGCAATCTCAGTTATGATGAGAGGCTGAGGGAATTAGACTTACCATCACTCGAAGCTAGAAAAGTGAGGGGGGATATGGTGACAGTCTTTAAATTCCTTCATGGTTATGATAGAGTGGATAGGGATCGATATTTTGATATGGCTGGCTCTAGAACTAGAGGTCATAGTTTGAAGCTTCGTAAGAAAACTTCTTCGCAGGATGTAAGGAAATACTTTTTCAGTGTAAGAGTAGTTGATAATTGGAAGTCGCTAAGCGAGGAGGTAGTTAATGCTATCTCAATCCATAGTTTTAAGGACAGGTATGATAAGTATCACTAAGTATAAAATGGAACCGATCAGGAGACGGGAAGATACGAGCTTTGGGATCTTTCCCGTAAACACAATTAGGTAATCACAATTAGGTAATCACACACACACACACACACACACACACACACACACACACACACATATATATATATATATATATATATATATATATATATATATATATATATATATATATATATATATATATAATGTTTTTCTTAAGGCTATTATCATATATACGTTTACGTTTTCTCTCCAGTATGAACAAATGAACCCACCACCAAATCCATGTCATTATAAATCCATTATATTTAATATGATTACAATGAATTGTCTTTCTCAAAGCCTTAATTAGTACTTACATACATCCTTGAGGCAACTTAATTAAGGTCATTAGCTCCAGCGGTTTCATAAATCATATTTATAGAATAATGTTTTAATGAAAATCCTTTTGAGATACAGTGCTAAAACTTCTTGTAAATATGTAAATAATTAACAGAGAGTGATGCGAAAGAAGCGTTACCTATCACAAAGGAGTTTAATAATAAATAGCAATATGTGGTATTTTTTTTATAACCCAACTGAGATGGCATCAATATCACCTCTCGCTTTTCTTCAGTAGCATTTTGTTTACCAATGAAGTAGGATGAGGGTGTATTTCTAGATGCAGTTGTGATCGTTAATGAACAATACTTTGAAACGTCTCCTATGAAAGCGAGAAATTATGGTTTGAGAAACGTATTCTGACTTTAATTTCTGTCCCAAATGAGTTGACAGTATCAATGATAGTTGACCGCTTTTCATGAGACCCTGTGATGAAAGTGTCCATCAAAACGAATACGATACTTTTTACATTCATGAACACGGTCACACTGAACATATATTGTGAAACATATAAATATCCCTTACAAGGATGCAACCCTCTAAGCATATACAATAGTCAATTAGCAGTGTGGTTGCCAACTTTTTCAACACCTTCATTGATACGGTCAGTGACGACAGAGTACAATGATGGATTATCTTTGCACTATAGGTTCGAATTCTAATTAGGAGCATCTAAATGCCTCATATGCTAACAAGTTTGTTTATCTATCACTGATGCCTATAAAATAAAGACATGAACTGAATGCGAAAACAGTCCAAGAAAGAGGTTGAACCTATGGACATGCAGTGGTATGTTCATTCCCTACCCTAGCATTATCAAGGGATTCTTACTACTTTTAACGTCGGCAGTGATACAGTCAGTAACACTCGACAGACCCTGATGGTCTATCTTTTAGCAACATTTCGTCATGTAAACTATCTACATCCAGAAGTTAACGTATAAAATGTAAATATACAACCTGTAGTTTTAATTTATCTATAGAAAGAATACTTCGGATTCTTCTTTTATAAAATAAGTAGAGCAAGAAGTAGAAATTTTTTAGTAATTTTTCCTTTCAATTTTTGTATGATAATATCTTATATGAAATATATTCCGTTATAGAAAAACTTACCTCCAATTTCTATATCCGATAATCTCTCTCTCTCTCTCTCTCTCTCTCTCTCTCTCTCTCTCTCTCTCCTCTCTCTCTCTCTCTCTCTTCTCTCTCTCTCTCTCCTCTCTCTCTCTCGTCTATCTATCTATCTATCTATCTACCTATCTATCTATATATCTATCTGTAGTGCATTTGACAACGTCTAAAGTACACAGATAGCTTGCCCTTGTGCTGTAGCTTCGATATATATATATATATATATATATATATATATATATATATATATATATATATATATATATATATATATATATATAAATATATATATATATATATATATATATATATATATATATATATATATATATATATATATATATATATATATATATATATATATATATATATGATAATAGCTTTTTTTGATCATTTATTTATCTATCTATCTATCTATCTACCTATCTATCACTCTCTGTATGTCTCTGAAAATGCTTACGTCTTAGCACCTCAGTTACACTGACTATGAAAGCAACCTAATTAATCAGTCTCTCTCTCTCTCTCTCTCTCTCTCTCTCTCTCTCTCTCTCTCTCTCTCTCTCTCTCTCTCTCTCTCTCTCTCTCTCTCTCTCTCTCTCTCTCTCCCATCCTCCTTTCATTTTTATTCCTTGCGACACAGAACGTTTGATGAAAGGCATGAAGATGATCATAAAACTCGCATAATGATGCCTTTTGCCTCTATTCTTCTCTTCAACTACTGTTTCCACCTTATTGGGCTCAGCGGAATATGGCGCTAAATACAATCTTAACCTCAGTAACTCCGTAAGTGCAGTACAATGCTCCCATCCAGCAAATCCCGAGATTGAAATTCCACTGGAATTCTATAAACTTCTTGCTCTGCTAGAGCCAGTATGGGATAAGAGAAAGAGGATAGTAGCGTCTTTAGCATGTAAATCTCTATATACTCAACAGGACTGGTGAGTACAAACTTCGGAAATTTTGTGGTGGTCCCAACAATTACAAAAGAACCAAGGAAGCTGAAATCTATCATAATCTAGTCCAATCTCTTCTATGGAATCAGTGCCTCTGTGGCAAGTAGAAAAAAATGAGAGAGAGAGGGATTGCCAGTCTTTTCTTTTGTTCCTTCTTGTGTCCAAAGGGAACACTGGGGTGGTATTCATCCTTCCCTACCAACTAAGTAAAAATATTTTTTATTTCATACCAGTACAAATGAAGAAACCAAGAAATAAAAAGCTAAAAAACAGAATGAGACCAAATATGCTTAACATTTTTGAAAAAAAAAACCTAGAGAAATTTCGTTCGAAATAGCACTAGATCCAAAGAAAGACTTGTTATTTTTGTATTCAGATCTCAAGAGATTTAAAATTTTATCTATTCATATGTATATGAATGTATTCTCTCTCTCTCTCTCTCTCTCTCTCTCTCTCTCTCTCTCTCTCTCTCTCTCTCTCTCTCTCTCTCTCTCTCTCTCAAAGAGACATATATATATATATATATATATATATATATATATATATATATATATATATATATATATATATATATATATATATATATATATATATATATATATATATATATATATATATATATATATATATATATATATATATATATATATATATATATATATATATATATATATATATATATATATATATATATATATACATATATATATATATATATATATATATATATATATATATATATATATATATATATATATATATATATATATATATATATATATATATATATATATATATATATATATATATATATATATATATATATATACCTTGGCTGTTTCCCCCTTTAATTGCGGGGTAGCCGACATGAAACAAAAAAACAATAAGGGGATTACTTTGCTCTATGGTCAATGACGAGGGAGCTAGCGACCGTTCAGATGGCACTGCTGGAGTGCCACAGCCCATCCTCCCGGCTCTTCCACAACCTGTGTCACTTCACAACTGCAGACTCCCCTACAGCCCCTACCACAGGGCTACCTCTGTAAGATACTCCCTGTGGTAACAGCAGATGCCCATCAGAGCTGCGTCACAATCGTTCGCCACTCATTCCTATTCCTAGCACGCTCACTTGCTTCCCTCACATCCATCCTCTTATCATTCAGGGCTCTCCTTACTCCATTCATCCACCCAAATCTAGGCCTCCCTCTAGCACTTCTCCCATCAACTCTTGCATTCATCTAATTTTTCAGCAGTCTTTCATCATCCATCCTTTCCACATGGCCAAACCATCTCGGAACATTCATATCCACTCTGGGTGCAAAATCTCTCCTCACACCCGTTCTTGCTCTTACCACTTCATTCTTAATCCTTTCCAACCGTGATACACCAATCATACTCCTCATGCATTTCATCTCAAACACATTTAGTTTTCGTCTCTCACTTGCTTTAATGCCCCATAACTCTGATCCATACATCACAGTTGGCACAACCACTTTCTCATACAAAACTTTCTTAACATTCATTTCCAACCCTCTATTCTTCATCACTCCTTTTAATGCACCCAAAACTTTACATCCTTCATACACTCTATGACATACATCTGCTTCCACTCCACCATTTGCAGCTATAACCTAACCTAAATACTTAAACTGATTAACTTCCTCAAGTGTCTCTCCATTCAACATTGCATTCAATCCAGTACCCTCTTCATTTCTAGCACACCTCATAACCTTACTATTTCCCACATTCACTCGCAACTTCCTTCTCTCACACATCATTCCAAATTCTAACACTAACTGACACAGCTTCTCCTCTGATTCTGCCACCACCACAGTAGCATCTGCAAACAGCAACTGGTTCAGCTCCCACTCGTTATCATCCCTATCTATCATTCTCAAACCTCGACCACGCACTCGCTCATTCAGTATCCTACCATACACTTTTCCTACCACACTCAACAAACTTATACCTCTAAAATTACTGCATTCATACACATCTCCCTTACCTTTGTATAGGGGCACTATGCAAGCAATCACACATTCCACTGGCACCATTAACAAGATAAAGTATATATTAAACACTCTCACTAACCATTCCAGTGAAGTCACACCCCCTTCTATCAACATCTCCGCTCTCACACCATCCATTTTAGGTGCTTTACCTGCTTTCGCTTCATACAATGCCTTTTTCACCTCTTCTCTCGTAATCTCTCTCTCATTTTCATCTCTCATTACTGGCACTTGAACACCTTCCACCGCCACTATCTATCTTCCTCAACATTCAGCAAGCACTCAAAATATTCTTCCCATCTTTTCCTTGCATCGTTCCCTCTTAATATCTGTCCATTCACATCTCTCACTGTCTCTTCCATCCTCGATCCACCCTTCCTTACTCGCTTCACTTCTTTCCAAAACTTCTTTTTATTCTCCTCATATGACCCACTAAAATCCTGTCCCCACCTTACATATGCCAACTTCTTCTCTTCCTCTACCTTCTGCTTGGTTTCCACATTTTTCTTCCTATATCTTTCATATTTCTCCCTATTGTTACAATGCAGCCATTCCTCAAAAGCACTCATTTTATCTTCCACCTTCATTTACACCCCTTCATTCCACCACTCGCTGCCAAACATTCTTTCATCAACCCACATTCCTCCTCTAACTCCCCAACTTCTCTTTCTT
>JAXCGZ010018953.1:62500-70000 GCA_037179515.1 Halocaridina rubra | reverse complement strand
AGTACGGTTTCCGCAAGGCAAGATCCACTGGTGATCTGTCCTATCTTACTCATGTATGGTCATCTTCTCTGAGGAACTATGGGGAATCTTTTGTCGTCGCCCTTGATATCTCTAAGGCTTTTGACAGAGTCTGGCACAAGGCTCTGTTGGCCAAACTCCCTGCCTATGGCTTTACCCCTTCTTTCTTTTTTCTGATTTCCAGTTTTCTTACTGACCGTTTTATATCTGTAGTTGTTGATGGCGCGACATCTAGCCCTTTTTCTGTTACCAGTGGTGTTCCACAGGGCTCTGTTCTTTCACCTACTCTCTTCCTTCTCTTCATTAATGATCTTCTACAATCCCCATCTTCCTCTCATCTTCATGCCTTTGCTGATGATTCTAGCCATCACTTTTCCTCTGCCTTTTCTTCACAACCTTCATCTGCTACTTGTAATCAATCTCGCACCACTCTTTCTTCTACTCTTAACTCCGATGCTTCTTCCCATCTACCTCCAGACTCTGGAACTCTCTTCCTCCTTCTGTCTTTCCTAATTCTTATGGCCTTTCATCTTTCAAAAAGCAGATCTATCGTCATCTCAGAGCCTATTCCTTCATATCTCGGGGTCCTCTGTACTTTGACTGTTTTTTTCTGTCTGTCGTTTTCCTTTGTGTGACATTACCTCATCTCTGCATTGCCCTTAACCTTTTTCTTTTCCTTCGTCTCGGTATTTTCTCGTGCCCCTGCCTTTATTGAATAAGGCAGTTTCTGCCTGTCCCGGTGTCAAAAAAAAAAAAAAAAAAAAAAAAAAAAAAAAAAATATATATATATATATATATATATATATATATATATATATATATATATATATATATATATATATATATACATATATATATATATATATACATATATATATATATATATATATATATATATATATATATATATATATATATATATATATATATATATATATATATATATATATATATATATATATATATATATATATATATATATATATATATATACATATATATATATATATATATATATATATATATATATATATATATATATATATATATATATATATATATATATATATATATATATATATATATATATATATATATATATATATATATATATATATATATATATATATATTTCGTACTATGCGCATTATAAGGATTGCAGCCTATGCCAAGAGCTGTACACTATCTCTCGTGACATGTAATACCAAGCAATAATCAAGAAGTTTTATTTCCGATACCGAGAGGAAGTAGATTGAGCTGCCTAGCCGTGATGTTGAGTCTCTGGAGCTTCAGAAATTTAAAAAAGATACAATAAAATTTCTATGAAGGAGACTCTAATGCGGAATTTTTAAAATTTTACTGAATTAATACCAGTATGATGGCCAAACTGAGTTATACCATTTCATACCTTTTCTTTTTCCTTTTCCTCGCCAAGCTGCTTCCCTGCTGGAGCCAGCTGTTTTACAGTCAACATGACTTTTCCAGGTGGGCTTGTTACTTGGATAATAATAATAATAATAATAATAATAATAATAATAATAATAATAATAATAATAATAATAATAATAATAATAATAATAATAATATTAATAAAAATAATAATAATAATAATAATAATAATAATAATAATAATAATAATAATTTTAATAATAATAATAATAATAATAATAATAATAATAATAATAATAATAATAATAATGATAATAATAAAAATAATAATAATTATGATAATAATAATAATAATAATAATAATAATAATAATAATAATAATAATAATAATAATAATAATAATAATAATAATAATAATAATAATAATAATAATAATAATAATAATAATAATAATAATAATAATAATAATAATAATAATAATAATAATAATAATAATAATAATAATAATAATAATAATAATAATAATAATAATAATAATAATGATAATAATAATAAAAATGATAATAATAACAATAATAATAATAATAATAATAATAATAATAATAATAATAATAATAATAATAATAATAATAATAATAATAATAATAAAAATAATAATAATAATGATAATAATAATAGTAATAAAAATAGTAGTAGCAAAAAAAAATAATAATAGTGATAATAATAATAATAATAATAATAATAATGATTATTATTATTATAATATTAGTAATTATAATAATAACAATAATAATAATATTAAACATGGTACCTTCTGCTCTTCATTGGAATAAAAAAAGCAATAATGAAAAATAACACTAATATCATAAATTCTAGTTTTCCTTGGACCTAAGTCAGTTCACTGAAAGCATTCATTACCAGTTATGTCGCTGTATATAAAGTAGCGAAGCGGGTGTATAACAGAACATTGCAAATGGATGAGAAGAATTTGTTGTACAGCAAAACCAATTTTAATATTGCGATGGGATGGTACAGACAGACATACACTTTGTACTGTTTTATAACAGAGCAGGATGCATTACGAAGAAACACAATCACACATGTATGCGCACAGACACACATGCACACACACATACACGCACAGACACATGTAGAGATGGGAAAGATAAAAAACTTGTTGCAAGAGGCAAGAAGGTTAAATGATGAAAGAAATGAAGAAGAGAAGAACAATTTTTCATTACAGAGTTCTTCCAGACAAAGGGGAGATAAAGAAGATAATGACAGAAGATCAGGGGATGGGGCCTCATTAAGATTGTTATACACAAATGCTGATGGATTAGCTGGTAAGGCAGTAGAATTAAAAGATAGGATTCACAACAGTAAGGCAGATATAGTAACAATTACAGAGACTAAGTTGAGTGTGGACATAAACAGTGTCACAGTTTTTCCTAAGGGTTTCAGAATACTAAGGGTTGAAAGATCTGAGAGGACTGGTGGAGGGATAGCACTGCTCATAAGTGAAAGGATTCAAGTTGAAGAAATAAACTTGGCTATAGAAAGTGAGTTCAAGGAATTTCTTGTTGCTCGCATAAATACTGGGTCAGAGAGCATTATAATAACTGTTGTATACAACCCACCAAGGAACCAAAATAGGCTTGAAGTTTATGAGGAAAGTCATATAGGTACTATTGAAGTCATAAACTCAGTTGTTAACATGGCACGGGAAAAAATGTAGGATTTTGATTATGGGAGACTTTAATCATAAAGAGATAGATTGGATAAATCTTGACCCACACAGTGGTGAGGACTCATTCGGGGCAAGATTCCTAGATTGCGTACAAGGGAATTTCCTACACCAACATGTAATGGAACCAACAAGGGCCAGGGGTGGGGATGAGCCATCACTACTTGATCTAGAGTTCACAGATAATGTGTTGGATATTGAAAAAATTGAGTATGAACCACCAATTGGAAAGAGTGACCACTGTGTGTTGTTGATGGAGTATATCATTGAAGATATTCTTCCTGAGAGTAGAGGCACTGAGGACATGAGGAGGAACTATCGGAAAAGAGATTACATCAAAATGAATGAGCTTTTTGCAGTTATTGACTGGAGAACCTTATTTTACAACAAATCTGTACAAGAAATGTATGACATCTTTTGTGAGAAATATGGGAAGATAGTAGATTGCTGCATACCTGTCACCAAAGTAGGTGTAATTCATGCCAGAGAGAAATGGTTCGATAATGGGTGTAAAAGAGCTAAGGAGTGGAGAGACAAATGCTGGAAAAGGTATAGGAGGAGAAAAAACATAAATGCCTGGCAAACCTACAAAAGAGCAAGAAATGACTACCTAAGTAAAAGGAGAGAGGCAGAGAGAGACTATGAGAGGGACATCACCAGGAAGGCTAAAGAAAATCCCAAGCTTTTCCACAGCTTTATCAGAGGAAAACTGAAGGTAAAAGAACAGGTTTTAAGGCTAAAGAGAGCGGATGGAAGCATCACTGAGACGGATGAAGAGATCTGCAAAGAATTGAACAAGGAGTTTCAGTCAGTATTTACAGTAGAAAATACCCCACCCCCTCAGATTGCAGTGATAGAAGCTCAAGGGCCGGTATTAGAGAACATCAATCTTACAGCCACAGAGGTATGCAAAGCGCTGATGGACTTAGATGTTCAGAAAGCTACAGGTCCTGATGACATATCCCCTCATGTGCTTAAAAAATGCGCAAACACAATATCAGTGGCACTAAGTATCATATTTAAGGAGTCACTGGAGTCGGGGGAGATTCCAAGATGCTGGAAACAAGCAAATGTGATACCTATCTTCAAAAAGGGAAGGAGGGATACGGCTCTGAACTATAGACCAGTTTCCTTGACCAGTATAGTTTGCAAAGTTATGGAGAAACTACTAAGGAAACATATCTCTCTTCACTTGCAATCCTTCAACTTTTTGTCAGTGAGGCAACATGGCTTCAGAGAAGGTAGATCAACAATAACAAACTTATTAGAATTTTATGATGAGGTAAGCCAAATCTTACAGGAAAGAGAGGGCTGGGCAGATTGCATATTCCTAGACTTCCAGAAAGCGTTTGACACTGTTCCACATGGGAGACTTATTAGGAAGCTGCAATCAATGGCTAGAATAGGTGGAAATGTCTTGGAATGGATAAAAACTTACTTAGAAGGAAGGGAACAGAGGGTTAGAGTAAGACACTCAGTGTCTGAATGGAGAAGAGTTAGTAGTGGAGTTCCACAGGGTTCAGTTTTAGGGCCACTTTTGTTCCTTGTATATGTAAATGACCTACCAGAGTCTGTAAATGCATTCATGAATATGTTTGCAGATGATGCAAAGATTGTGAAGAAAGTAAAAAACGAGAACAATGGCAGTGAACTTCAGGAGGATCTAAATAATCTGCATGAGTGGTCAGAAAAGTGGCTAATGAAATTCAATACTTCAAAATGTAAGGTAATGAGAATGGGTACAAGTGCAAGAAGGCCCAAGCTTGACTACTCGGTGGCTGGATTACAACTTCAAGAGACAGAAAATGAGAGAGATCTAGGAGTAAACATACTGGCAGATTTGTCTCCAGAAATACATATAAATGGCATAGTAAGGGCAGCATATGCATTCTTATCAAATGTAAGGGTAGCCTTCAGGCACGTGGACAAGGAAATGTTCAGAAATATTTATGTAACCTATGTGAGGCCAAAACTCGAATATGCAGCCCCCTTTTGGAATCCGCACTTGAAAAAGCACATAGCTAAGCTTGAAAAAGTTCAAAGACATGCCACGAAACTGGTGCCAGAAATACGCAATCTCAGTTATGATGAGAGGCTGAGGGAATTAGACTTACCATCACTCGAAGCTAGAAGAGTGAGGGGGGATGTGGTGACAGTCTTTAAATTCCTTCATGGTTATGATAGAGTGGATAGGGATCGATATTTTGATATGGCTGGCTCTAGAACTAGAGGTCATAGTTTGAAGCTTCGGAAGAAAACTTCTTCGCAGGATGTAAGGAAATACTTTTTCAGTGTAAGAGTAGTTGATAATTGGAAGTCGCTAAGCGAGGAGGTAGTTAATGCTATCTCAATCCATAGTTTTAAGGACAGGTATGATAAGTATAACTAAGTATAAAATGGAACCGATCAGGAGACGGGAAGATACGAGCTTTGGGCTCTTTCCCGTAAACACAATTAGGTAATCACAATTAGGTAATCACTTATCTTACCACAGTTTATATGGGGCCGTTGTTTTTCAACTAGTGTTGCCTTTGGTTAGTATAAACGGAACCGGGCGTGGGATCCTCACAGAGTTGAGCTCTCTCTCTCTCTCTCTCTCTCTCTCTCTCTCTCTCTCTCTCTCTCTCTCTCTCTCTCTCTCTCTCTCTCTCCATACATACATACATACATGCATACATATATACATACATACATACATACATACATACATACATATATATACATATATATATATAAATAAATATATATATATATATATATATATATATATATATATATATATATATATATATATATATATATATATATATATATATATATATATATATATATATATATATATATATATATATATATATATATATATATATATATATATATATATATATATATATATATATATATATATATATATATATATATATATATATATATATATATATATATATATATATATATATATATATATATATATATATATATATCTATCTATCTATCTATATATATATATATATATATATATATATATATATATATATATATATATATATATATATATATATATATATATATATATATATATATATATATATATATATATATATATATATATATATATATATATATATATATATATATATATATATATATATATATATATATATATATATATATATATATATATATATATATATATATATATATATATATATATATATATATATATATATATATATCCTTCTGTGGTATGTAGTTGGTGGCGCCTTGACTTAGTAATCATAAGTCCTAGGTTCAAGTCCCGGTCAACGTAAAAAATGATTCAATATATATATATATATATATATATATATATATATATATATATATATATATATATATATATATATATATATATATATATATATATATATATATATATATATATATATGAACTTTGGACTTAATATTACTAAGCCAAGGCGCTACCAACTACACCACAGAAGGTTCAAGGGAAACAAACCTTTAGCTTATATCTGCTATGGTAAGAATGAACACATTCTATTTGAATGCCACTATGTTCATATTACAGTTTCCCCAACCTCACTCGTGGTTTCGTTTTCGCATTTTAATTCAACTCCCAATCTCATTCAGGACCAACAATAACCAAATAAGCAAATTACATATGTGAAAACTTTATTATGAACATACTGGCATTCAGATAGAATGCGTTCATTCCAACTATAGCAGATATAGGCTATAAGGTTTGTTTCCATTTAGATTTCTGTGGTGTAGTTGCTAGCGCCTTAGCATAGTAATAGTTAGTCCCAGGTTGAAGTTCCAGTCGGGGTAAAAAATTATTCATATTTTCGCATATGTAATGTGCTTATTTGGTTATTGTTGGTCACGAATGAGATTGGGAGTTGAATTAAATGCGAAAACGAAACTACGAGTGAGGTTGGGGAAAATGTAATATGAACATAGTGGCATTCAGATAGAATGCGTTCATTCCTACTATAGCAAATATAATCTATAAGGATTGCTTCCCTTTTACCTTTTGTGATGTAGTTGGTAGCGCTTTGGCTTATTAATAGTAAATTCGAGGTTTAAGTCCCTTTCGGGGTAAGAAATGATTCATGCTTTCACTTATGTAATGTGCTTATTTGGTCATTGTTGGTCCCGAATGAGATTAGGAGTTGAATTAAACGCGAAAACGAAACCACGAGTGAGGTTGGGAAAACTGTATTATGAACATAGTGGCATTCAGATTCAATGCGTTCATTAATTCTATAGCAGATATAAGCTATAAGGTTCGTTTCCCTTTAACCTTCTGTGTGTAGTTGGTAGCGCCTTGGCTTAGTAATAGAAAGTCA
>JAXCGZ010018953.1:55000-57500 GCA_037179515.1 Halocaridina rubra | reverse complement strand
TCTGTCTTTTAACCATTGTTTGATCCATCTGAGCACAGCTCCTCCTATACCATGAGCTTCCAGCTTTTTAACTAATCTTTTGTGAGGAACTCTATCAAAAGCTTTGCTAAAATCTAGATATATTGTATCATATTCTTTGCCACAATCTACTGCCTCGTAAACTTCTGAATAAAAAGACAGTAAGTTTGTAAAGCACGAAAAACCCTTAAGAAACCCGTGTTGTGAAAGTTTTATCAGTCTGTGTAATTCTAGATGTGCCCTTATTTTATTTGCAATTATGGATTCTAGAATCTTACCCACTGTTGACGTTAAACTTACCGGCCTATAATTATTCTTTTTAGCACGTTCTCTTTTTTTAAATATTGGTACCACATCTGCCAATTTCCACTCCATGGGTACCAATCCTAATTTTATTGAATTATTAAATAATGCAGTTAGAGGACAACTAAGCTCTTCCTTGCATTCCTTTAATATTCTAGCATATATTCCATCAGGTCCCGGAGATTTATGAGCCTTTAATTTATCTATTTCTTTTATTACCTCCTCTCTCGTAATATTTATTGAACTAAGTATATTATCGGGACTGTCTCTGTAAATGGATTCTACTTCCGGAATATTTTCCAAGTTTTCATTTGTAAATACAGATAAGAAATAATCATTTAAACATGTACACATCACTTTATCGTCATCTGTGATATGGCCATTGGCTACTTCAATTGGTCCGACTTTTTCCTTAAATTTTGTTTGATAATGTTGATAAAACCCTTTAGGATTTTCTTTAGCTTCTCCTGCTATTCGAACTTCGTATTTTCTTTTCGACTCTCTAACTATCTTTTTAACTTCCCTGTTTAACTGTATATATTGCTGCCTCACCTGCTCTTCACCTCTTTTTAGTTTCCTGTATATTCCTCTTTTAATACCTATAAGATTCTTTATTCTATTGTTCATCCATTTAGGGTCATTTTTTCTTGATCTGCAATGTTTCATGGGAATATAGTCTCTCTGACTATTCTTAAGAGTCATGACAAAATTGTTATATTCCTCATCCAAATTTATATTAACTGACGGGCTGCTGTTCTTTCCTGTGAGAGAATTTAATGTATTGATCTTATCTTGTGATAATCCTTGGCATGTGGTACCCAAATTTCGGGGTAATCCGCTACCTGCGACCTGACCTGCTGGATTAACTACCCACATCTGTACCCCAGAAATCCCTTCCCATACCTCATTAGATAATTTAGTTTTTAAGCCCTCAAAATCTCCTGCTCTAAAGTTTGGAACAATATTCTTATTTTCCTTTATAGTTTCCTTGAAAATTATGTTAAATATAATGGAATCATGGTCACTGTTGCCCAATTTTTCACCAACTTCTAAATTTGTAACCATATTCTCTCTATTACTAAGAACTAAATCTAGTGTATTCACCCCCCGTGTTGCTTCATGTACATGCTGAGAATGGAAATTGTCTTCTACTACTTCCAAAAACTCCTTAGAGCTACTATCACCTGTTATGGTTTCCCAGATAATATGTCTAAAATTAAAATCGCCTACAATGCAAACTCTATTTGACCTGCTCACTTTAGAAATTTCATCGTATATAACTTGCGACTCTATATTATCTAGATCAGGTGGTCTGTAGACTACTCCTACAACTAGACTTTCTATATTATTTTTAATTTCAACCCATAAGGTTTCTGAATTTAGATTTGTCTTAATTCCAGACTTAATGCAGCTTCTGAGGCTATCTTTAATATACATAATTACCCCTCCCCCTCTTTTATCTGCACTACGATCAGCATTATAAAGTTTATATCCTGTAATTATGTACTCAGCTTTAAGGTGTTTGCTTTCTAATTTAATCCAACTTTCACTAATGCATATTATATCCGGTCTCTCACTACATACTATGGCTCTCAGTTCTTCTATCTTGTTACCTAAACTACGGCTATTTGTATAATATACTTTTAAACTTTCTCTAGCTTCACCCTTCTTGTGGCTATTCTTTTTGTTAATATTTGTTCTATGTAACAAATGGTTCTTATCCTTAGACTCCCAGTTATTTGACCCACTATTTACTGAACCCTTACTGACTAATTTCTCTGCACAAGTATTAATCATTTCATTATTTGTGTCTAACAAACCCCCCCTACCTCTCTGTCTATCATACCAGCCAATACCGAGACACCTGAATTAGAAAGATGCACTCCATCCCTTGCATACATATGCTTACGACTAGTGAAGTGATCCCACCCGTCTATAAAACCTATATTATTCTCCCGACAGAAGACTTTCATTCTAGCATTTACTCCTATAGCTCGAGACCACCACTCTGAACTTTGGCTAAGCTTAGGGAGAATACCACACATCACAGGAACTGCACCTCTTTTCCTAATCTTATCCAGGGCTTGTCTATACAACCTAATCAGCTCTTCACTTCTACCATCCTGCACGTCATTTCCCCCAGCTATCAAACAAACAACATCTTTTTTCTCAATCCAGC
>JAXCGZ010018953.1:47500-50000 GCA_037179515.1 Halocaridina rubra | reverse complement strand
CAAAAGTAACCTTTGAGAGAGGGGAAACATGTAGGGAAATATTGTTGAGAAAAATATGTCTAAAAGACCTTCAAGAATGCAAAGAAGTGTTCATTAGACGATACAGAACACAGGAAGAGATGGGAAAGATCAAAAACTTGTTGCAAGAGGCAAGAAGGTTAAATGATGAAAGAAATGAAGAAGAGAAGAAAAATTTTCGTTACAGAATACTTCCAGACAAAGGGGAGATAAAGAAGATAATGACAGAAGATCAGGGGATGGGGCCTCATTAAGATTGTTATACACAAATGCTGATGGATTAGCTGGTAAGGCAGTAGAATTAAAAGATAGGATTCACAACAGTAAGGCAGATATAGTAGCAATTACAGAGACTAAGTTGAGTGAGGACATAAACAGTGTCACAGTTTTTCCTAAGGGCTTCAGAATACTAAGGGTTGAAAGATGTGAGAGGACTGGTGGAGGGATAGCACTGCTCATAAGTGAGAGGATTCAAGTTGAAGAAATAAACTTGGCTATAGAAAGTGAGTTCAGGGAATTTCTTGTTGCTCGCATAAATACTGGGTCAGAGAGCATTATAATAACTGTTGTATACAACCCACCGAGGAACCAAAATAGGCTTGAAATTTATGAGGAAAGTCATATAGGTACTATTGAAGTCATAAACTCAGTTGTTAACATGGCATGGGAGAAAAAATGTAGGATTTTGATTATGGGAGACTTTAATCATAAAGAGATAGATTGGATAAATCTTGACCCACACAGTGGTGAGGACTCATTTGGGGCAAGATTCCTAGATTGCGTACAAGGGAATTTCCTACACCAACATGTAATGGAACCAACAAGAGCCAGGGGTGGGGATGAGCCATCACTACTTGATCTAGTGTTCACAGATAATGTGTTGGATATTGAAAATATTGAGTATGAACCACCAATTGGAAAGAGTGACCACTGTGTGTTGTTGATGGAGTATATCATTGAAGATATTCTTCCTTAGAGTAGAGGCACTGAGGACATGAGGAGGAACTATCCGAAAGGAGATTACATCAAAATGAATGAGCTTTTTGCAGTTATTGACTGGAGAACCTTATTTTACAACAAATCTGTACAAGAAATGTATGACATCTTTTGTGAGAAATATGGGAAGATAGTAGATTGCTGCATACCTGTCACCAAAGTAGGTGTAATTCATGCCAGAGAGAAATGGTTCGATAATGGGTGTAAAAGAGCTAAGGAGTGGAGAGACAAATGCTGGAAAAGGTATAGGAGGAGAAAAAACATAAATGCCTGGCAAACCTACAAAAGAGCAAGAAATGACTACCTAAGTAAAAGGAGAGAGGCAGAGAGAGATTATGAGAGGGACATCACCAGGAAGGCTAAAGAAAATCCCAAGCTTTTCCACAGCTTTATCAGAGGAAAACTGAAGGTAAAAGAACAGGTTTTAAGGCTAAAGAGAGCGGATGGAAGCATCACTGAGACGGACGAAGAGATCTGCAAAGAATTGAACAAGGAGTTTCGGTCAGTATTTACAGTAGAAAATACCCCCCCCCTCAGATTGCAGTGATAGAAGCTCAAGGGCCGGTATTAGAGAACATCAACCTTACAGCCACAGAGGTATGCAAAGCGCTGATGGATTTAGATGTTCATAAAGCTACAGGTCCTGATGACATATCCCCTCAGGTGCTTAAAAAATGCGCAAACACAATATCAGTGGCACTAAGTATCATATTTAAGGAGTCACTGGAGTCGGGGGAGATTCCAAGATGCTGGAAACAAGCAAATGTGATACCTATCTTCAAGAAGGAGGGATACGGCTCTGAACTATAGACCAGTTTCCTTGACCAGCATAGTTTGCAAAGTTATGGAGAAACTACTAAGGAAACATATCTCTCTTCACTTGGAATCCTTCAACTTTTTGTCAGTGAGGCAACATGGCTTCAGAGAAGGTAGATCAACAGTAACAAACTTATTAGAATTTTATGATGAGGTAAGCCAAATCTTACAGGAAAGAGAGGGCTGGGCAGATTGCATATTCCTAGACTTCCAGAAAGCGTTTGACACTGTTCCACATGGGAGACTTATTAGGAAGCTGCAATCAATGGCTAGAATAGGTGGAAATGTCTTGGAATGGATAAAAACTTACTTAGAAGGAAGGGAACAGAGGGTTAGAGTAAGACACTCAGTGTCTGAATGGAGAAGAGTTAGTAGTGGAGTTCCACAGGGTTCAGTTTTAGGGCCACTTTTGTTCCTTGTATATGTAAATGACCTACCAGAGTCTGTAAATTCATTCATGAATATGTTTGCAGATGATGCAAAGATTGTGAAGTAAGTAAAAAACGAGAACAATGGTAGAGAACTTCAGGAGGATCTAAATAATCTGCATGAGTGGTCAGAAAAGTGGCTAATGAAATTCAATACCTCAAAATGTAAGGTAATGAGAATGGGTACAAGTGCAAGAAGGCCCAAGCTTGATTACTCGGTGGCTGGAGTACAACTTCAAGAG
>JAXCGZ010018953.1:17500-30000 GCA_037179515.1 Halocaridina rubra | reverse complement strand
GGGGAGACTTGAAGAAAATAAAGCTAACGTTGTAGACCTGATAAGAAAGCTTGGAGTAGTATGTGGTCCTGAGGATATTGTAAACATACACCAACTAGGTAAATATTCGAGGGAAGGAAAGCCGAGACCAACAAAAGTAACCTTTGAGAGAGGGGAGACATGTAGGGAAATATTGTTGAGAAAGAAAAGTCTAAAAGACCTTCAAGAATGCAAAGAAGTGTTCATTAGACGATACAGAACACAGGAAGAGATGGGAAAGATCAAAAACTTGTTGCAAGAGGCAAGAAGGTTAAATGATGAAAGAAATGAAGAAGAGAAGAAAAATTTTCGTTACAGAATACTTCCAGACAAAGGGGAGATAAAGAAGATAATGACAGAAGATCAGGGGATGGGGCCTCATTAAGATTGTTATACACAAATGCTGATGGATTAGCTGGTAAGGCAGTAGAATTAAAAGATATGATTCACAACAGTAAGGCAGATATAGTAGCAATTACAGAGACTAAGTTGAGTGAGGACATAAACAGTGTCACAGTTTTTCCTAAGGGCTTCAGAATACTAAGGGTCGAAAGATCTGAGAGGACTGGTGGAGGGATAGCACTGCTCATAAGTGAGAGGATTCAAGTTGAAGAAATAAACTTGGCTATAGAAAGTGAGTTCAGGGAATTTCTTGTTGCTCGCATAAATACTGGGTCAGAGAGCATTATAATAACTGTTGTATACAACCCACCAAGGAACCAAAATAGGCTTGAAATTTATGAGGAAAGTCATATAGGTACGATTGAAGTCATAAACTCAGTTGTTAACATGGCGCGGGAGAAAAAATGTAGGATTTTGATTATGGGAGATTTTAATCATAAAGAGATAGATTGGATAAATCTTGACCCACACAGTGGTGAGGACTCATTTGGGGCAAGATTCCTAGATTGCGTACAAGGGAATTTCCTACACCAACATGTAATGGAACCAACAAGAGCCAGGGGTGGGGATGAGCCATCACTACTTGATCTGGTGTTCACAGATAATGTGTTGGATATTGAAAATATTGAGTATGAACCACCAATTGGAAAGAGTGACCACTGTGTGTTGTTGATGGAGTATATCATTGAAGACATTCTTCCTGAGAGTAGAGGCACTGAGGACATGAGGAGGAACTATCCGAAAGGAGATTACATCAAAATGAATGAGCTTTTTGCAGTTATTGACTGGAGAACCTTATTTTACAACAAATCTGTACAAGAAATGTATGACATCTTTTGTGAGAAATATGGGAAGATAGTAGATTGCTGCATACCTGTCACCAAAGTAGGTGTAATTCATGCCAGAGAGAAATGGTTCGATAATGGGTGTAAAAGAGCTAAGGAGTGGAGAGACAAATGCTGGAAAAGGTATAGGAGGAGAAAAAACATAAATGCCTGGCAAACCTACAAAAGAGCAAGAAATGACTACCTAAGTAAAAGGAGAGAGGCAGAGAGAGATTATGAGAGGGACATCACCAGGAAGGCTAAAGAAAATCCCAAGCTTTTCCACAGCTTTATCAGAGGAAAACTGAAGGTAAAAGAACAGGTTTTAAGGCTAAAGAGAGCGGATGGAAGCATCACTGAGACGGACGAAGAGATCTGCAAAGAATTGAACAAGGAGTTTCAGTCAGTATTTACAGTAGAAAATACCCCACCCCCTCAGATTGCAGTGATAGAAGCTCAAGGGCCGGTATTAGAGAACATCAACCTTACAGCCACAGAGGTATGCAAAGCGCTGATGGATTTAGATGTTCATAAAGCTACAGGTCCTGATGACATATCCCCTCATGTGCTTAAAAAATGCGCAAACACAATATCAGTGGCACTAAGTATCATATTTAAGGAGTCACTGGAGTCGGGGGAGATTCCAAGATGCTGGAAACAAGCAAATGTGATACCTATCTTCAAAAAGGGAAGGAGGGATACGGCTCTGAACTATAGACCAGTTTCCTTGACCAGCATAGTTTGCAAAGTTATGGAGAAACTACTAAGGAAACATATCTCTCTTCACTTGGAATCCTTCAACTTTTTGTCAGTGAGGCAACATGGCTTCAGAGAAGGAAGATCAACAGTAACAAACTTATTAGAATTTTATGATGAGGTAAGCCAAATCTTACAGGAAAGAGAGGGCTGGGCAGATTGCATATTCCTAGACTTCCAGAAAGCGTTTGACACTGTTCCACATGGGAGACTTATTAGGAAGCTGCAATCAATGGCTAGAATAGGTGGAAATGTCTTGGAATGGATAAAAACTTACTTAGAAGGAAGGGAACAGAGGGTTAGAGTAAGACACTCAGTGTCTGAATGGAGAAGAGTTAGTAGTGGAGTTCCACAGGGTTCAGTTTTAGGGCCACTTTTGTTCCTTGTATATGTAAATGACCTACCAGAGTCTGTAAATTCATTCATGAATATGTTTGCAGATGATGCAAAGATTGTGAAGAAAGTAAAAAACGAGAACAATGGTAGAGAACTTCAGGAGGATCTAAATAATCTGCATGAGTGGTCAGAAAAGTGGCTAATGAAATTCAATACCTCAAAATGTAAGGTAATGAGAATGGGTACAAGTGCAAGAAGGCCCAAGCTTGACTACTCGGTGGCTGGAGTACAACTTCAAGAGACAGAAAATGAGAGAGATCTAGGAGTAAACATACTGGCAGATTTGTCTCCAGAAATACATATAAATGGCGTAGTAAGGGCAGCATATGCATTCTTATCAAATGTAAGGGTAGCCTTCAGGCACATGGACAAGGAAATGTTCAGAAATATTTATGTAACCTATGTGAGGCCAAAACTCGAATATGCAGCCCCCTTTTGGAATCCGCACTTGAAAAAGCACATAGCTAAGCTTGAAAAAGTTCAAAGACATGCCACGAAACTGGTGCCAGAAATACGCAATCTCGGTTATGATGAGAGGCTGAGGGAATTAGACTGCCATCACTCGAAGCTAGAAGAGTAAGGGGGGATATGGTGACAGTCTTTAAATTCCTTCATGGTTATGATAGAGTGGATAGGGATCGATATTTCGATATGGCTGGCTCTAGAACTAGAGGTCATAGTTTGAAGCTTCGGAAGAAAACTTGTTTGCAGGATGTAAGGAAATACTTTTTCAGTGTAAGAGTAGTTGATAATTGGAATTCGCTAAGCGAGGAGGTAGTTAATGCTATCTCAATCCATAGTTTTAAGGACAGGTATGATAAATATCACTAAGTCTAAAAATGGAACCGATCAGGAGACGGGAAGATACGAGCTTTGGGCTCTTTCCCGTAAACACAATTAGGTAATCACAATTAGGTAATCACACACACACACACACACACACACACACACACATATATATATATATATATATATATATATATATATATATATATATATATATATATATATATATATATATATATATATTATATATATATATATATATATATGCCGTGCATATCTATATAATTATTTAACAATCTATATATATATATATATATATATATATATATATATATATATATATATATATATATATATATATATATATATATATATATATATATATATATATATATATATATATATATATATATATATATATATATATATATATATATATATATATATATATATATATATATATATATATATATATATATATATATATATATATATATATATATATATATATATATATATATATATATATATATATATATATATATATATATATATATATATATATATATATATATATATATATATATATATATATATATATATATATATACTTAGAAGGAAGGGAACAGACAGTTAGAGTAAGACACTCAGTGTCTGAATGGAGAAGAGTTAGTAGTGGAGTTCCACAGGGTTCAGTTTTAGGGCCACTTTTGTTCCTTGTATATGTAAATGACCTACCAGAGGTTGTAAATTCACTCATGAATGTGTTTGCAGATGATGTAAAGATTGTGAAGAAAGTAGGAAACGAGAACAATGGTAGAGAACTTCAGGAAGATCTAAATAGTCTGCATGAGTGGTCAGAAAAGTGGCTAATGAAATTCAATACTTCAAAATGTAATGTAATGAGAATGGGTACAAGTGCAAGAAGGCCCAAGCTTGACTACTTGGTGGCTGGAGTACAACTTTAAGAGACAGAAAATGAAAGAGATCTAGGAGTAAACATACTGGCAGATTTGTCTCCAGAAATACATATAAACGGCATAGTAAGGGCAGCATATGCATTCTTATCAAATGTAAGTGTAGCCTTCAGACACATGGACAAAGAAATGTTCAGAAATATCTATGTAACCTATGTGAGGCCAAAACTAGAATATGCAGCCACCTTTTGGAATCCGCACTTGAAAAAGCACATAGCTAAGCTTGAAAAAGTTCAAAGACATGCCACGAAACTGATGCCAGAAATACGCAATCTCAATTATGATGAGAGGCTGAGGGAATCAGACTTACCATCACTCGAAGCTAGAAGATTGAGGGGGATATGGTAACAGTCTTTAAATTCCTTCATGGTTATGATAGAGTGGATAGGACCGAAATTTTGATATGGCTGGCTCTAGAACTAGAGGTCATAGTTTGAAGCTTCGTTAGAAAACTTTGCAGGATGTAAGGAAATACTTTTTCAGTGTAAGAGTAGTTGATAATTAGAATTCGCTAAGCGAGGAGGTAGTTAATGCTATCTCAATCCATAGTATTAAGGACAGGTATGATAAGTATCACTAAGTATAAAATTGAACCGATCAGGAGACGGGAAGATACGAGCTTTGGGCTCTTTCCCGTAAACACAATTAGGTAATCACAATTAGGTAATCACACACACACACACACACACACACACACACACACACACACACACACACACACACACACACACACATATATATATATATATATATATATATATATATATATATATATATATATATATATATATATATATATATATATATATATATATATATATATATATATATATATATATATATATATATATATATATATATATATATATATATATATATATATATTATATATACATATATATATATATATATATATATATATATATATATATATATATATATATATATATATATATATATATATATATATATATATATATATATATATATATATATATATATATATATATATATATATATATATATATATATATATATATATATATATATATATATATATATATATATATATATATATATATATATATATATATATATATATATATATATATATATATATATATATATATATATATATATATATATATATATATATATATATATATATATATATATATATATATATATATATATATATATATATATATATATATATATATATATATATATATACATATATATATATATATATATATATATATATATATATATATATATATATATATATATATATATATATATATATATATATATATATATATATATATATATATATATATATATATATATATATATATATATATATATATATATATATATATATATATATATATATATATATATATATATATATATATATATATATATATATATATATATATATATATATATATATATATATATATATATATATATATATATATATATATATATATATATATATATATATATATATATATATATATATATATATATATATATATATATATATATATATATATATATATATATATATATATATATATATATATATATATATATATATATATATATATATATATATATATATATATATATATATATATATATATATATATATATATATATATATATATATATATATATATATATATATATATATATATATATATATATATATATATATATATATATATATATATATATATATATATATATATATATATATATATATATATATATATATATATATATATATATATATATATATATATATATATATATATATATATATATATATATATATATATATATATATATATATATATATATATATATATATATATATATATATATATATATATATATATATATATATATATATATATATATATATATATATATATATATATATATATATATATATATATATATATATATATATATATATATATATATATATATATATATATATATATATATATATATATATATATATATATATATATATATATATATATATATATATATATATATATATATATATATATATATATATATATATATATATATATATATATATATATATATATATATATATATATATATATATATATATATATATATATATATATATATATATATATATATATATATATATATATATATATATATATATATATATATATATATATATATATATATATATATATATATATATATATATTCAAATAGGCACATTAATATATGTGAAAACATGAATAATTTCTACCCCGACCGGGACTTGAACCTATAACACAATTACTGTGCGAAGGCGCTACCAACTATACCACAGATGGTCTTAACAAGGAAACAAACCTTACAGCTATATCTGGTATGCTAGGAATGAACGCATTCTCTGAATGCCATTGTTTATATTACAGTTTTCTCCGACTTCACTCGTGACTTCTTTTTGGCATTTAATTGGATTCTCAATCTTATTTGCGACCAACAATAATAAAAAAAAAAGCACATTCAGCATATGTGAATATATGGATCATTTTTACCCCGACCGGGACTTGAACCTAGGTCACATAATTATTGTGCCAAGGCGCTAAAAACTACACCACAGAAGGTATTAAAAGGGAAAAGAACCCTACAGCTATATCTGCTATACCAGGAATGAACACATTCTCTCTGAATGCCACTCTGTTCATATTACAGTTTTCCCCAACCTCACTCGCGGCTCTGTCTTCGCGTTTAAATCATTTCTCAATCTCAATTGGGACCAACAATTATCAAATAAACATATTACCTAATATAGCATATATATATATATGTAAGATTTAAGATTTGTTTCCCTTTTAAGACCTTCTGTGGTGTAGTTGGTCTCGCCTTTGCGGAGTTATTATGTATCTTAGCTCCAAGTCCCGGTCGGGGTAAAAATTATTCATATATATATATATATATATATATATATATATATATATATATATATATATATATATATATATATATATATATATATATATATATATATATATATGCAAAATTAACCTTTGCTCTTTTTATTGCTCACAATC
Source organism: Halocaridina rubra (assembly GCA_037179515.1). Taxonomy (NCBI): domain Eukaryota; kingdom Metazoa; phylum Arthropoda; class Malacostraca; order Decapoda; family Atyidae; genus Halocaridina; species Halocaridina rubra. Next base: position 22,740 of record JAXCGZ010018953.1, on the reverse strand, counting down.
TGTAGCAGATTATCAAACATCATACTCGTGTTCTTGATTGCAATGAACATGCAGCTAACACTCTGACCTATTTCTTACTTCTAATCCTTCAAAGTACTCATATTCTGTGCTTTCTCTTCTTGGTAAATCTGACCATTCGGTGATCTCAGTCACTTACATTTTCGATCCCTCTACATCAGTTCCTCTTACTCAACCAATGCCTTTGACAATTTGAGGGTACCCAGCAAGATGAATTGAGTAACTTTCTCTTTAGCTTTCCATGGGATAACATCTGCTTTCGGACCTGCAACCCTGAACAGGTAACCTTAAAATTTGCCAAGATCATAACCTCGGGAATGAAGGCTTCATCCCTTGCTCCATGGCTATTCAGGCAAGGGATCAGGCATACCAGTCGTACCAAGCCTCGCCTTCTGATATAACTTGTTCTATTTTTGTTACAGCTAGGAATCGCTGTACTGCTGAGATTCGGAGGGCTAAAGCCTCCTTTTTAAGAGGGAAAGTCCATGACTTTAGCTCCTCTCCCAATGATAAATGTTTCTGGTCCTTAGCCAAAAATATCTTCAAAATCTTCTGTAATTCAAGTTTTCCCCCTCTCATTCATTCTGATGATTCTATAGCTTGCTCTCCCACTGATAAAGACTGTCTCTTTGGTTCTCATTTTCCTGTCAACTCTTTGGTAAAAGATTCCATCTCCCCTGCCACTCAGTATTACTCCTCTCTAATACTTATGTCCTCCCTTATACTTTCTTCACACAAAGTCCATAAGGATCTTCGCTCTCTAAAGACATACAAGGCATCCGAACCATGTAATGTTCCTTAAAAAGTTTGCAAAAGAACAGCCTACCGTTCTTTGCCGTCTTTTTGCCTTATTTGCTCAACCAGTATCTATTCTCCATCTTGGAAGCATGCTCTAATTCAACCTGTTGCTAAGAAGGGTGACCACTATATTAATTCAAACTACCGACCTATTGCTCTAACTTCTGCTATCGCTAAAAGCTTATCTTCGATCACTAGTATAGCTTCTGCAAGGCAAGATCCACTGGTGACCTCCTCTCCTGTCTTACTCATATATGATAATTTTCTTTGAGGAACTATGGGGAATCCTTTGCCATCGCCCTTGATATAATTAAGGCTTTTGACAGAATCTGGCACAAGGCTCCGTTGGCCAAACTCCTTTCTTATGGCTTTACCACTTCTCTCTGTACTCTGATTTCCATTTTTTTTTACTGTTTTATATCTGTGGTTGTTGATGGCACAACATCTAGTTCATTCCCTGTTAAAAGTGGTGTTCCACAGGGCTCTGTTCATTCATCTACTCTGTTCTTTCTCTTCATCAACGATATTCTTTAGAGCCCATCCTCCTCTCTTCTCAACGCCTTTGCCAACCCTTCAATTTTCCTGTGCCTTTTCTTCACAACCTTCATCTGCTACTCGTAATCAGTCTCCTATCACGCTTTCTTCTACTCTCAACTCCGATTTCCAGTGGGTATTTGAGAAGGGCACCCAAAATTTAGTTAAATCTAATGCCTCCAAGACAGTTTATGGCTATCTCTGTATCTTCTTCTCCTCCGATTATCTCCGATTATCCAGATGGCCTTTAGCTTGTTATGGTGGAATCACGTAATCCAAATTTCTAAATCTGCATCTAAAAAATTGGGGATTCTATTTAGTTTTCGTCATTATTTTTTCTCTTTGCCGTTATTTAAAATCTATATAGGTCTTATAATCTGTCCCTGCTTGTACTACCGATTGTAAATCTAGGATGCTTCTTCTTACGCATATCTATTTGATATGGTTGAATCTAAGGCATTCAGACTCATAAATGACCCTTCTCTTACTTTTCATTTGGATTTTCTTTCTCTTCGCTGTAAGGTATCATCCCTTTCTCATTTCTATCGCTACTACCTCCATAGCTGCTCTGATGAGTTGGTGAGTTCCATCCCTCCCCCACTGCAGACACAGTATAATACTCGCCAAGCGGTCTCGTATCACAGGTACTGTAAAGAGATTTGTAGCTTGCGGAATGGTCAGTGTAGTGAGTGCTTCTTCCCATCCACCTCCAGACTCTTAAACTCTCTTCCGCCGTCTGTTTTTCCTAATTCTTAAACCCTCTCTTCTTTCAAAAAGAGGATCAAACGTCATATCTGGGGCTAATTCTGCCATGTCTCTATTTCCTCAGTACTTTGACTATCTGTCAGCCTGTCCTTTTTCTATTGTGTATCACTCTTATGCGTCTGCCTTGTCCTTAATCTTCTACTTTTCTGCGTCTTAATGTTTTCTTCGTGGCCAGGCCTGATGAGGGTAATTTTCTTCTCTGTCCCAATATCACACTCATAAAAAATAGATGAATAGACTGTAATAAATACAACCTTCTTTAAAAAGACACCGATTCGAAAGCACCACTCCATAAGGACCAGAATATTCTTTACTAAGTGTTAGTCTTCAACAGCTAACGTTCAAGTTTTACAATTCTTCGGGGTCCGGTGATGCATAGTAAAGAGAGAGTATCACTGGATCCTTAACATATAGATATAGCATAAGAGAGGACTCCATAATTTTCACGTCTTAAAAAACTATGCCTTAAATATCCCTGGTGAAGAGCGTGAAGAAAGTAGCATCTCCCATACAAATAACAAGTCTCTTCACCAGAAATGCCATTTCAATAAAATTTCAAGAGGACTTTGTATTCTAGCTCTCAGGAAAAGAGCTTTCACCATTGGGCAATTATATAAATATTGATGAATAGGACTCTCTTTAAAAAGTCGATGCTTCGTGGCCTTCGAAAGCTAGTATACCAATTCCTCAAAATACTTTTCTCAAATAATTTTTGGTTAAGATATTTGTTACCTCTGTGGGAGACGCCTCTTTCTATACAATTTTCAACGGGAATATTCGAGTCATAGTAATTTGAGACATAAAAATTATGGTCCTCTCTGATACTATTCCTATATAATAAGTACCCTGAGATTATCTTTCCTGACTATATTTGAACAATTAGGTAATCACAATTAGGTAATCACACACACACACACACACACACACACACACACATATATATATATATATATATATATATATATATATATATATATATATATATATATATATATATATATATATATATATATATATATATATATATATATATATACATATATATACACTTAAGCTCCACGTACAGTTGCAATAGTTTGAGACAAAGAACGACAGAAAAAGTTCTTGCTTGATCTGGGTGGGTTATGATATATTACGGTAAATTGCTGGGTTCGGGCATATTTTTCCTTTAGCCAGGCTCAAGCTCGACAAGCTACTATTTGTCCATTAAATTAAATACTTACTTATCCTACTAAGCTGAGAGGGGCTATAACCACACTAGAAACACTGTGTTTTCCTTCTCACGCCTAAAATGGGGTGCTGGCAAGCTGACGCACTATGAATTTCAACTGGAAGTCGAATATAATACTTTCTAGGTGGGAGAATGGCACTGATTCACCGAGCTAGTAATGCAAATTTGAGGTCTCACTCATCAAAATCACTATTGGGACTCGTACTCGGAACATTCAGAGTAGGAGAAAGGACTTACATACTAAGCTCCCAATGCAATTTAGAACAAGGTTTTTAATATATATCAATTCGGAACCTTATGAGTAGAAGACACTATGTTATTTACTTAGTAATAGCAATAAATTGAAGAAAATTTTTTAAATATGCACCACTTTTGGTACTCCAACTTTGGACGTCCACGGTGGCAGCCAAGAATTAGGCCACTGAACTACCCAGGAAAACTAAGACAAACCATATATACTTGTATGTGCAATGCGGCAATATTCTCGCTCTTTGAATGCGAATCGTACAATGCCTCGCACTTAGGCTCTGATACGGGCATAAATGCCCCTCCAGCAACTCATGTATAAAAATCAAATAAGTAAAAATAGACTAAGAAAATATATACATGCATAAAGAGGTAATATAAATGCAGAATGAGACACAAATTTATATCATTACCATTTCTGTAGAAAATGGTCCAAGCATATAGTCGAAAATGCCTTCTGAATATAATTTAAAACATAAATATAGAGGAGAGGGATATTGTCTGTGACTGCAGGAGAGGAAGAAAGCCAATCTTGTATTCTCTGCGTGTCAGAGAAGGCAACAAAAGTGATATCCCTTGTGGCTGAAGGAGATAAAAAGTTTAATCTTGTGTTCCCTGAGTGTCGAGGGAGTCAACTAAAAAGGGTAGGAGTGCACAGTCTGTTAATCAACTCCTCCCTGACAAGTTTTTCTAGTCAGAGAGCATCTGATGAAGGGGATAACAATAAACAAGGTATGATGGGCACCTGCTGGTTAACTATTTTTGTAACAGTTGTGGCCGCCCTGGTTGCTTAAGAGGAAGTATGGCGACCTATTCAAAAATAATAATAATAAAAAAAAGAAAGAACTAACATCATGGCATGAAAAGGAATGAGAATAAAGACAGGGAGAGTAGAATAGTGAGAGAAAAAGTAGAAATGAAAATAATGCGAGCAAAATAAAACAAAATGAAGGTTACTTAAGGAGTCCAAATGATCAAATGGTGTGATATATGGTCATTCTTGATGGCGCCGCCTGGGAAGCGAACGGGAGAAGTTTTTGTAAGGGTAAAGCTCCAGGTCAAAGAAATTCCATTTTTTATTGCCTTTATGATAATGGAGCTGGTTGTCATCCTCTAAGAAAGTATGAAAGGGACAAATTCTGGAGAGAGAAAAGAAAACAAAGAAAATATTGGAATTTTACAGAGGTTGAGTGTCGCTGGTTGGCGTAAATGCTTTTTCCCTTTTAACTTCTGGAAATATCCAAATAAGCTGAAATAAGATTACAGTGACTGGCAACCGGAATACGAAAACATACTACAAATGGAGTGGAAACTATCTCCAAAAGGGACAGATGGAATTTGATTGTTCTTAAATTAGCGGGAAATACTTCCCCCTGTTTGACGGTTAACAGAGAGAAAAGTGTGAAGGAACAACACATATATTTATTTATTCTGGAAAATATCCTGACTTGTTGACATATGAGGCTTTCCACACCTTCTTCATATGGAGTCACTGGTGGTACACTATCCTCTTGGAATTTAGAGAATTTACGGCTGGACGCACATATCACGTTTGCCATGGGCTAAATGATGATAAACTTTAATATATCACGAAAAAAAAAGTACTCTCCAAGAGAAAGAAGATATTTAAAGAAAGAAAGCAAAATGT
>JAXCGZ010018952.1:142500-158081 GCA_037179515.1 Halocaridina rubra | reverse complement strand
TGTGTGTGTGTGCGTGCGTGCGTGCGTGCGTGCGTGCGTGCGTGCGTGCGTGCGTGCGTGCGTGCGCTATGCAGTCCAGTAATCTTTTCTTATAAATATATGTACTGTAGAATATACACATGCTTTGTCTTGCATACATTTTCTCTTTACAAGTATTATATGTCTGTATATTCTAGTAAGATAAAGACAGTTACGACATGAGCTCACATTCACCCGCTCTATCATTGTTATACTGAAAGAAAATAAATTATGGAAGTTGGTACTCGCTTTCATGTTTTAAATTGGCTCCTACAACACATATGACATTTTATGATCGAGGAACTATTTGTTATACAGTATATACTGCACTTGAGGGAAAAACATTTGAGCATTTTGTACGTAATAAGATGAATCCCATTCGTGTAAGAAATAAAGACGATTGTTAATTATCTCTTATATTTCAGATCTGAAGCAGTAGACCTATCATTGCAGTTGTCTCGACTTTATACATGCGGTACAGATGCTGTAGTTATAGATAATGCATTTCATGGCAACGTAGATTCTGTTTATCCTCTCTCCCCAAAAGTTTCTAAAGGTAGGGGTTTCATAATGTATGTAAATATTACATTGAAATTTAAATGTTGCGCAAAGACGCCTCATGAAAAAAGTGTGCTTGAGACTGAATGTTTGACCATTTCCTTTCACCTTAGAGATCAAATCGGACTATAAATATTTCAATACAATGTGTATCCTTACATAACTGATGGAGGGCGGGTGTAGGTTCTGCATTGTTTGCCTTTATAGTAGTTGTGTGTTAGATATTACTGCGTATCCTTGTTATTACTTTAACATCTTTAGTATAGGTTTGTTAGACATATAACTGGATGAACAAGTGTTGCTGTTTCTCGTTTCAATTAACCTCTGTGAATACAGAGTCTATGAATGTATTCTATTTATTTCTAGTAACTTTCAGCCATTTGGATTTACTTTTTATCAATCCACAGTTATTCTGCTCTCAAACTGGACAGCAGAATGCCGCCACTTTCCACAACTCAACAAAAACAACATCCTTTTAACCCACATGCACACACGCACTCATGTATTCACACACACTTCAAAGATTATGAAGGAAAAAAAAAAGACGAGCACGGTGACAGAGAACTCCAGGAAGATCTAAATAGTCCACATGAGTGGTCAGAAAAGTGGCAAAAAAACTTTATTGCTTCAAAATGTAAGGTGATGAGAATGGGTACAAGTGCAATATGGCTCAAGCTTGGGTACTCGATAATACTTGCAGAACATCAAGAGACAGAGAACGAGAGAGATTTAGGAGTAAACATATTGAATACTTCCTCCATGTTCCCATACTTGTCGTAACAGTTGACTGAATAGGGCGGAGCGAGGGGACTGAGAATCCCTTCCTATGTATTTTTTCCCTAAAACTTATTTTACCTTGACTCAGCCACTCCCCTTATAAGGGAAAATATGGCTCATGATTAAAGATAGATAGTCTCCGGAATGCACATGAATGGCTTAGTAAGGACTGCTTATGCTTTCTTAGCAAATGTAGGGGTAGCCTTCAGACACATGGACAAGGAAATGTTCAGAAATATTAATGTAACTGAGACCAAAACTTGAATATGCAGCACCCTTTTTGGAATCCGCATCTGAAAAAGCATATATATAAGATGCAAAAAGTTCAAAACCATGCTACGAAACTGGTACCAGAAATACGCAGTCTCAGTTATGCAAAGAAGCAGAAGGAATTAGAATTACCATCACTAGAAGCTAGAAGAATGAAGAATGATATTGTAACGGTTTTTAAATTCCTTCATGGTTTTGACAGAGTGAATAGGGATCGATATTTTGATATGTCTGGCTGTAGAACTAGAGGTCATAGTTTGAAGCGTCGTAGGAAAACTTTGTAGCAGGATGTAAATAAGTACATTTTTAATGTAAGAATAGTTGATGATTGGAATTTGCTAAGTGAGGAATTAGTCAGTGCTAACTCAATTCACAGTTTTAATGACATAAATAGTAAGTATCATTGAGTATAATAATGGAACCAACCAGGAGACAGGGAGTTACAAGCATAGGGCTCTATCCCTTAAGCATTGTTAGGTCATTGCAATTAGGTAATTACACACACACACACACACACACACACACACACACACACACACACACACACACACACACACACACACACACACACACACACACACACACACACACACAGATCGATATTTTGATATGGCTGGCTCTAGAACTAGAGGTCATAGTTTGAAGCTTGGTAAGAAAACTTCTTTGCAGGATGTAAGGAAATACTTTTTCAGTGTAAGAGTAGTTGATAATTGGAATTGGCTAAGCGAGGAGGTAGTTAATGCTATCTCAATCCATAGTTTTAAGGACAGGTATGATAAGTATCACTAAGTCTAAAATGGAACCGATCAGGAGACGGGAAGATACGAGCTTTGGGCTCTTTCCCGTAAACACAATTAGGTAATCAATTAGGTAATCACACACACACACACACACACACCTAAAATCTCTTTTAGAAGATATGATACTTCAATGTCATTAAGCAACATATCACAAGCATCAATAACAAACTGATGCCAGGATTTTTTGCCCTCAGGTCACTTACCCATACACCATTCTAACAGAAAAAGGAAACTGCTACAACAGCACACAAACAAGATTTACACTCATTGATGGAATAGCAAGCTCTACTTGGGCAGCTGACCTCACTAAAACACCATATCACCCTACAGACTAAGCAAAACATAGCACTAAAAATTATCAGGCTGTGAAGCTGCAACACATACAGATCACTTACACCAAGAAACCAATATCCTCTAAACCATCTGAATATGAGAAGTACTCAAATACTTGCTGCAGCCTCCACAAACCAACCCCACCAACGTCACTACATGACAGAACACCCATACAGCTAAGGAACAGTAAAGAAAACATTATCCACATGACATTATATCTCTTTCATTCTAGCCACATCAAACAAGGCTTCAGTCCCATATCCCTACCCATTTAGCTTGCCATTCCATCCAGTCACTCAGCAACTACACACAGCGGCATCCACAGCCTCCTGAAATTCATCCTTTCGAATCCTACCTTTCCAGTGAAGACATTCTACCTGGTCTGGCTCCAATGGGGGGCTCCATGTCTCCCTTCTTAGCTATTAGAAGAGGCTGGAGGACTCCAAAAATGATGCCTGGCTAGGATGTAACACATCACTGCATATATTCAAACACATCATGGAAGATTGCACTGTTTACAACCACATATCCTAACAACACTTCACTCCTTTAAAACTGTGGGAAAGCCCGTGATTGGAAGTGGCCTTCCTTATTGACTTAGGGTTGTTTGGTCAGGCAGCTTAGGAACTAACAACAACAACTTTTTATAATTTTTATTAATAACGTAGTAGTAAATATATGTCTGTTATTTGAATACTGTCTGCGAAGTAGTGTCTGTTGTACGATCCATTTGTAATTTGTTTACAATTTGAAGTGAACTAATTTTTTCAGCACTGTGTGTATTGTGATATATCCCATGTGCCTACTTTTCTAGTTGCATATTTTAATTTTTTTATTCCTTTTCCTCAAATTGATAGAAAAAGCTGATTGGGTACATGTTGTACCTATGCCTGATTTGTATCGTGGACAGTACCAAGGTGATGACCCACAGGCAGTGGACAAATATCTTGCTGATGCAAGGGATCTCATGGAAAAAGCACAGCAGAATGGCAGAAAAGTAAGTTGCCTTATTTATTTTATAAGGATCCTTGTTATTTTTTATAATATTATAACTAAAAGTGCCCTTTTATATATTAAAGCCCGATAATTTATTGTACTTTTGAATTTGATGTTGTGTAATGATTATGATTCACCTCTTAATATTGCTTCAATCCAGAATTTTGTACATTACCAATACTCGAGGAAAATTGACTTACGGTACCATGTTTTAATTGCCTAATATCTTATATAATATGCCTTGCCTTGTAAATCGGAGTTGAAATAAGCGCATATAATTTATTTTTTTTTGGTAATTTTTTATATTTCACATTTTAAGGAATTCTGTCTTCAGAGTAAAGTGGCATTTGAAAGTAAAGACAGATATGGTAGTTTTGCCATAGGGGATACGCTAAGGGCATTTTAGTCATGGTCATTTCTCATAATTGGGGAGTTCCAGTCATAAATATATGTTGGTAGTTTGGATAGAAGACTGACAAACAGATCTTAGACATACATATTTGTACATAGGAGTTATGAATTCTTTTTTTATGCACCGAATATCTCCACAGATTGCCTGTTTTATAGCTGAGCCAATGTTGACAATCCCAGGTTGTATCATACCTCCTAGTTTTTGGATTCAGGAAATGTATAAGTGAGTAGTTTTGTTTAATATTTTGAAAAGGATTAATGATAAGTAACTTACTTAGTGAAATCGCACTTTTACCATCTTGCATTCTTTTCTTTCAATTGGCAGGTACAGATGTTTTGATTTTAATATGTTTTAGATAAATCATTATACTTTAGAACCATTTGATAAAATACTTGTTGCATAATGTTAGAAGCTACATTGTACTCGTTTTGTTTGAAAATGGTAATATCATATATGTATTAACGTTGTCTGGAAAAGTTCTCAGTAAAATAAACAAGGCAGTTATATATTTAAATAGGACCGAAATGTTTTGAAAATTACCTATATGAGATAAGACATAAGTTGTAGATTTTGTACTGGCCTTGTGCTTCGTAGTATTATTTCAGCCTTAGAAGAATCCTAATCAGTGTTGAGTACAGTTTAATATCTCAAGAGTCAGGTATAGGACTTGGAGCTAATTCATCATTGTATATGGTTTTTGCTTGACAGAATGGTACGAGAAAGTGGAGGCCTTTGCATTGCTGATGAAGTACAAACGGGTCTTGGTCGTATTGGTTCACACTTCTGGTCATTCCAAGCCCATGATGTTGTCCCTGATATTCTCATTATTGGAAAACCTCTTGGTATGTGAAAAAACTTTGTTTGCATTATTCAGTTTGCATTAGTACAAGGATTGAGAGAGGAGAACGTTGATTTAAATCATCTACTTTTTTTTTCCCATGGATATTGTTTTATACTGCATGAGTCTATTAAGCTTTATTTTACAGGTGGTAGGAAATAAGAATGGCTGGGTGGGGTATTGGGAATAAGGAATGAGGTACATAGTATGAAATTCTTTGCCACAAAGTTTCAGAAATATAACCGAGTGATTTTTTTAATGAAAATATTAATGTAAGAGCAGTAAACATTAGCAATTTTATTTTCTCTAAGGTATTTTCTTGTATAATTACTCAGGTACCAGGAATACTAACCTGATATTTCAACTAAAACATGAACCAAACTAGCGTTTGCCAGTCCCCAGCCCCTCTTACAATTACAGGTTTCATATATTGTGCACAAGGCATATGTACGTGTTATTATCTTATACCTTAGAGATACAAACAGGAACTCTTTAAAAATGAAAAAATTATGTCAGTGAGCACTTCAAGCCAAGTTAAGTGTCTAGACACATTACAGAAACCTAAAACCTATTTTTAGAAGTTTCTCAGACCTGGGCTTAATTAAGCTTGTTCATTATTTATGGCACGCATTTGCTTGACTATGATCACCTAAATCCAGTTAAAAAATATGAATTAAATGTTTTCTCTATTACTGCTCTTTGTATATAGGATTAGAGATATTTAGATGAGTTTTATTTAATATTATTGTTTCTTCAATGAATTTGAATGCCTTCATCGGCAACAATTTGAAGCAATGACAAGAATTTTTCTGCTGTTTCATTCTTCGTCTATAGATGGCACTAATGGCATTTAACGTCACTAACAAATTCAGAGAGAGAGAGAGAGAGAGAGAGAGAGAGAGAGAGAAAGAGAGAGAGAGAGAGAGAGAGAGAGAGAGAGAGAGAGAGAGAGAGAGAGAGAGAGAGAGAGAGAGAGAGATAAAATGCTTATGCTAATGTCTTTGTGCTTGATAATTCTCTCTCTCTCTCTCTCTCTCTCTCTCTCTCTCTCTCTCTCTCTCTCTCTCTCTCTCTCTCACTCTCTCTCTCTCTTATTATTATTATTATTATTATTGCAGTGAAAATAAGCTAAATTTTAAGATTTTGTTGTTGTTAGATAATGCCAGTTTCCATCCTAGTCATGTCTGCTGCCTCGCTTTTGTCAGGTATATTGTGCCACGGTTTCTCCTTTAATTATGTTATTACTTGAATTAATATTCGGCTTCTTTTCCTTTACTGCTATTTCTAATTTATATTTATATATGTTTAACTTTGCATTTTATAGTGGTTTGTAACTGAAAAGTAATTCTTAGATGTAGGATGGTCAATCCATACATATTAGACTCTAATTACAATGAATCTTATTAGAAAATTGGCTTTGATGTTCCTCGTTTTGTATAATTCGTGTTTTCGTAGTCCTAATTAGCGACAAACAACGGAATCCCCGTATATGGAGAGAAGATTACAGTTTACAGATATATTTGGTTACTTGTGGTTTTTAAGTGTATGCTATGTATAAAATTTAAAACTAATGAAAGCTCAGAAAAGATATATATTTCGTTATTATTGATTTTTGAGTGTATGAGTTATATGAAATCGTAAAATTGTAAAACTGGATAACAAATGGTAAAAAAAAATCTCATTTTTCTGGAATTAATACCACATTGATGCTGAAGTATTGTTTAATGTTTTCTTTAGTTTTTGCTTTAAGTACTGTAATTTGCTTATTAATTTATGCCTTGCATATTGCATTAGAATATAATATAATAAGATTATTGCAAATGAATTCATATTTTAATGCAGAAAATTCAGTAATGAAATATGTTAATGTTGCAGGTAACGGGTATCCCATGGCAGCTGTTGTAACTTCTAGGGATATTGCAGCAGTTTTAGATGACAGAATAAAAGACGTAAGTATCATATCAACTATGCTTAACAAATTTATTTTCACCATAAGAGATGACATTTTCTCTCTTGTGGAGTTGTTTAATGACCTGTATGACATGCTGTCCAAACTGTGATACTTTAAATATTGCCTGACAGAAATAGTATTGAGAAAGGGGATATATTAATTGTGCTTTCACTGTTTCTGATGTGAATATTTGTATAACAATCGTGCGTTGATATATATTAGTAATTAAATTAACCTCTGAATACTCCTTTTAAACCAAATTTGATTCTTATTTTGTCTGAATATAAAAAATTACTAATGTTTAGGTTTCGGTGGTCACTGAAGAATTCACTGGTGGTATTTTGTATTATCCTAACATGTTCCAGATTGCAGAACTTTCAGTAAATAAGAGCAAGTACATTCTAGATGTATTTTGGGTAGTAGATAGTATTTCTGTCTTGCTCTACTTTCCAGTAGTGTCACCTATATGACTGTTGCTTGCGTGGAAAACTTTCAAAGAAATCAAATCTTAGATTAAAATGAGATTATACCTCTTCTAGTTCTGCCAAGTCTCATCTTAATAAATTCTCCATTTTAATTATTACGGGTAATCCCCATTCAAATTGGGGTTGACATGAACAGCTTGGAGCTTGGGGATTTAGGCTGGATGCCCCACCTGTGTGTGTCCACCTCCATTCGAATGGGGACTAACTGTAATACAAGAAATGGTGTATTAGGAAGATGAGAATTAGCAGACACATAGCAATTTAAGCTCTTAGTCATGCAAGTTTTGATTTCTTATAGTCATCCAAGTTTTGATTTCTTATAAAGTTTTGGTGTTCGCTTGAATGCTGAATTGAAATATCTGATAGTTTAGATATCTTGAAGGATATATTGGTGTCTTTAGATTCGTGAAACTGGTTTATTTTGTAAGTTTAAAATAAAAAGTTGTCAGTATTGAGCACTATGATACTTTTTACATGATACTGTGTTAGCTAAGAAAATTTTAGTCATTTGCAATATGGTGACTTCGAGACATGATTATCAGTAGTAATATATATATATATATATATATATATATATATATATATATATATATATAATATATATATATATATATATATATATATATATATATATATATATATATATATATATATATATATATATATATATATATATATATATATATATATATATATATATATATATATATATGGAACAGGTGAATATCTTAGTTTTTTTACAAAGTTTTTGCTTCAGGTATCCGTGTCCTACAAGTTTTTGCTTCAGGTATCCGTGTCTTACAAGTTTTTACTTCAGTTATCCGTGTCTTACTAGTTTTTACATCAGGTATCCTTGAAGGCTGGGTTATCGAGTTTCGAAATCTGCAATATGGATTAAGATAAAGCTTTGTGGGGAGAATGGCATATGAAGCACTTTAGAGCTTAACATTACTAGTTTCCCTGGAATTCAGTGTTCTAGATTAATACTCTGTCATTTAAGGAACTCAATTTGCCCCCAGTTACATATGCCACACTTATTATATGGAGGAAATTGAGAGAACATTTACGAACAAGCACAGCGATGTCAGTATTATATGTGAAAACAAGACATATACTGGACTTCTTTAATTTTTGAACACATATATTCAGCCAATATTTCAATTGATATACATGCAGTGTATAGCATACATTTTTACATATGGACATACTGTTATTTGAAAAGTTACTAAAAGGGTAGGGTTAAGTTGTTTAGAAGGGACTGGAGTGTAGCATTTTACATGAAGAAATGAAAACCTTTACCTTCAATACCTATCTCTGAATGGGGGCCGTGGTTGGTCAGTGGCAGACATGTTTGGTCCCACCTTTCACGCATCCAGCGTTAATGCCCTGGCTCCAGCTGTCTGTGTCCATCCCCATTATAAAGGGGTTTAATACTGACAAACAAAACGGCATGCGTGTGCGGGAAAAAAACAAAAAACCTCCGTATTACTGGGCCACCTTAACTCAGTGGTAGTGAGAGCAAGTCAGGAAGCTCATAAAACAGGTTTGACCCACCATGGTATGTTAGGAAGGGCATCAAACCTTAATCCTCCAGCTCCAACATGTCTGTATCTACTCCCATCCTGATGGGGACTAATTGTGACTTGTAAAACGGTGCTCTGTATATATAATATAAGATTTTGAATATATATATATATATATATATATATATATATATATATATATATATATATATATATATATATATATATATATATATATATATATATATATATATATATATATATATATATATATATATATATATATATATATATATATATATATATATATATATATATATATATATATATATATATATATATATATATATATATATATATATATATATATATATATATATATATATATATATATATATATATATATATATATATATATATATATATATATATATATATATATATATATATATATATATATATATATATATATATATATATATATATATATATATATATATACACAGTGTTGCCTCACTTATCGCGGTAGTTCGGTTCCGGGACCCGGCGCGAACCTGGGAATCCGTGGTGTAGAGATCAGCCTATGTGTACATAGATATTTTAATGTATTTTTACGTTTACACTGTATAAACCCTCCCTGTACTGTTAAAAAAAAACACGCTTTACATTATAAATAACAGCAAGCAACGTAATTTTTTTATGACAGTGATAGGAAAACTTACCATGAATGAGGTGATGATGACTTGACATTAATAGCTTCCATATTTTACAATAATTTTTATGTTTACGTAAAATAGCGGCCGACATCCACAAACTTTTTTCCTTCTTTCAACATATCTAAGTTTCACTTTATCTACAATGGTTAACATTTTCCTTTGCCGCTTAGGCTCACTACAAGAAGCCTTAGAAGATGAAGGATGCTTGGGAGGCATTGCAAAGGTTAAAATATGCGAGTAAAAAAATCACAAGCAAAACATATTAATAATAATAAGCACAACATGAATGGCGCACACGATTGAGGCGAGACAATGGAAGATGGTGGAAGCCTTTGTCCGAAACGCTGATAGCGGTATCGTATTTTACATGTTGCAATACTGTTAGTATTTATGTTTTTTACTATTTTTTACTGTTATATTATTCTTAGGCTAAGAAATACGTTTTTTTTATCAATAAAGTCATGAAAGTACTGGAAATATAAATATATATGCTAGCTCACGTAGCTTCGACCCCAATACATTGTACGCTATCGAACACAAGCAAAACGTGAGTTAGACTGAATGAGTCTTTGTCCAAAACGCTGATAGCGGTATCGTATTTTACATGTTGCAATACTGTTAGTATTTATGTTTTTTACTATTTTTTTACTGTTTTATTATTCTTAGGCTAATAAATACGTTTTTTTATCAATAAAATCAAGAATCTACTGGAAATATAAATATATATGCTAGCTCACGTAGCTGCGACCCCAATACATTGTACGCTATCGAACACTATTTCGTATGATGCAATACTGTGAGTTATACTGTACGTACGTATATCATTCAGTTATTAGTACAATGTATATTAATTTAAAATTCATCTACCTATTTGATGATTGTATAAAATCTATTGTATTTATTCACTGTAATTTGGACCAAATATTCCTTTTGTAAAGATTATACTGTACTTTTCAAAAGAGGTGGTCAATAAACGTATCTATCTATCTATCTACATTTAAGTTTTTTACTATTTTTTACTGTTTTATTATTCGTAGGCTGGGAAATAATTTTTTTTTTTATCAATGAGATAATAAAATATGTTTTTATCAATAAAACAAATGAAAATACTGAGAAATTTTTTTTTTATATTTTAATATTTTTGCATATACCCATGATATAAAATAATAATTTATAAAAAAAAAAACCGCGATAGAGTGAGAAAGCGAACCAGGAAGCGCGAATAACTGGGGTAACACTATATATATATATATATATATATATATATATATATATATATATATATATATATATATATATATATATATATATACACCACGAAACTGGTGCCAGAAATACGCAATCTCAGTTATGATGAGAGGCTGAGGGAATTAGACTTACCATCACTCGAAGCTAGAAGAGTGAGGGGGGGGATATGGTGACAGTCTTTAAATTCCTTCATGGTTATGATAGAGTGGATAGGGATCGATATTTTGATATGGCTGGCTCTAGAACTAGCGGTCATAGTTTGAAGCTTCGTAAGAAAACTTCTTCGCAGGATGTAAGGAAATACTTTTTCAGTGTAAGAGTAGTTGATAATTGGAATTGGCTAAGCGAGGAGGTAGTTAATGCTATCTCAATCCATAGTTTTAAGGACAGGTATGATAAGTATCACTAAGTATAAAATGGAACCGATGAGGAGACGGGAAGATACGAGCTTTGGGCTCTTTCCCGTAAACACAATTAGGTAATCACACACACACACACACACACACACACACACAGTGTTCCTTCAATTATCGCGAAGGTTCGGTTCCAGGACCCGACGCGAGACAGGAAAATCGCGGAGTAGGATCATCCTATATGCACATGGATTTTTTAAATTTATTTTTACGTTTACACCATATAAACTGTATAAACCCTCCCTGTACTGTTAACAAACCACCCTTTACTTCATAAATAACAGCATGCAAGCATAAATTTATATGACATTCTCATGTACATAGGTATCTTACAATTATTTTTACGTTTACTGTATAAACCCTCCCTGCACTGTTAAAAAACCACCCTTTACTTTATAAATAACAGCATGCAACGTAAATTTTAATGCACGTGATAGGTAAACTTACTGAGAATGAGGTGGTAAAGAGTTTGTAGACGCCAGAGGAAATTATTCTGCATCCAATAACAGCTTTACGGCTGTTTTTCATTGAGGCCAAAATAGCGGCCAACATCCGTAAACCTTTTTCCTTCTTTCAACATATCTAAGAGTTTCACCTTATCTGTTATGGTTAACATTTTCCTTTGCCGCTTAGGCTCACTACAAGAAGCCTTAGAAGATGAAGGATGCTTGGGAGGCATCGCAAAGGTTAAAATATGCGAGTAAAGAAATCACAAGCAAAACGTATTAATAAGCACAACATGAATGCGCACACGTGAGTTAGACTGAATGAGTGAAGCGAGACAATGGAAGATGGTGCAAGCCTTGTCCGAAATTGCTGATAGCGGTATCATATTTTACATGTTGCAATACTGTTAGTATATATGTTTTTTACTATTTTTTACTGTTTTATTATTCTTAGGCTAAGAAATGTTTTTTTTTTATCAATAAAATCATGAAACTACTGGAAATTTTAATATATATGCTAACTCACGTAGGTGCGACCCCAATACATTGTACGCTATCGGACACTATTTCTCATGATGCAATACTGTGAGTTATATACCTAAATTTATGTTTTTTACTATTTTTTACTGTTTTATTACTCTTAGGCTAGGAAATACTTGTTTTATCAATAAAATAATGAAAATTTCAATATGTACTATCTTACGTTGGTTCGACCCTTTTCGTTTTCTGAAACGCTGATACTGGTATCGTATTTTACATGGTGCAATACTGTTAGTATTTATGTTTTTTACTATTTTTTACTGTTTTATTATTCTTAGGCTAAGAAATACGTTTTTTTATCAATAAAATCATGAAACTACTGAAAATATAAATATATATGCTAGCTCACGTATCTGCGACCCCAATACATTGTATGCTATCGGACACTATTTCACATGATGCAATGCTGTGAATTATACTGTATATCTAAATTTATGTTTTTTACTATTTTTTACTGTTTTATTATTCGTAGGCTGGGAAATAAATTTTTTTTATCAGTTAGATAATGAAATGTTTTTTCAATAATAAAATGAAAATACTGAAAATATTTATTTTTTTAATATTTTAATATTTTTGCATATAACCCCCCCCAAAAAAAAATTGACCAAAAAAAATCGCGGTACAGTGAAATCGCGAGCCAAGAAACGCGATACAGCGAAGGACCACTGTATATAGAAAATCTTAATAGTTATGTAAATTCCGTAACATACAATAAAAAATATTTTCACAGTTTTATATATATTGGGAATGAAACAATTTTTGGAACACTTATGTTGCTGGTAAATGATACAAAATATATTACTTTAAGATGTAAACTGAAGACATTGTTCAAGGATGAGAATGAAAAACAGACTACACTTAAGCTATGAATTAACGTACTAATGGGGGGGGGGAAGTGTGGAGGCTTTCCTTTATGGTATTACCTTTGATCTCATAACGTCTTAAGATTGGAGTTCCTGACACGTCTTCAGTGGAGGCATACAAATGATCCCGAAATAAAGTCCTCTACCAATAAAAATACAAATACACCTTGTTTGCTCTTTCCACGTGTTTATAGTCTGCGAAATTGGAATAACGCCCCTAAAAAATAATAGTAAAAAAATATGAAATTCTCAAATAACGCCCATGCAAAAAAATCGACCGCCTTGGAGGTACTTTTCCGCCATCCTCCTTCTCTTCTACCGCTTATTGCGATCGGATATTATGAAGATAATGGAAAAAAAGCATTAAGAACAAACAGCAAACAAATTTTCGATATAATATTGTCAGGGAAATAGTGTGTGAGGGTGCATCAGCTGATACGAAAGTAGCAAAACGTTTGCCGAGAGAGGTTTGTTCTCCCGCATTCTCCTTCTCTTCTACCGCTTAATGCAATCAAATATTATGAAGAAAATTGAAAAAAAGCATTAAGAACAAACAGCAAACAAATTTTCGATATAATATCGTCAGGGAAATTGCATGCGAGGGTGCATTAGCTGATACGGAAGTGGCAAAACGTTTGTGGATATTGGTTCGCTCTCCCGCATCCTCCTCCTCTTCTACTGCTTAATGCGATTGAATATTATGAAGAAAATTGATAAAAAGCATTACGAACAAACAGCAAACAAATATTCTATATAGTATCGTCAAATAGCGTGCGAGGGTGTATCAGCTGATACGGAAGCGCCAAAACGTTTGCAAATAGAGGTTCTTTCTCCCACATCCTCCTCCTCTTCTACCGCTTAATGCGATTGAATATTATGAAGAGAATTGAAAAAAAAGCATTTAGAACAAACAGCAAATGAACTTTCGATATCATATCGTCAGGGAAACAGCGTGTAGAGAATATATATATTTCATTTAAGTTTTCCATATACAGTACGATATACACCTAGTTCTCAGAATAATGCCTAGATAGGTTCTCAGAAGTGTCGGGTAAATGGAAAATCGCGTGAAAAAACGAGTCATTTTCCATAGGAAACAATGATAAAGGGCATAGATACACTCCAAACCTTATATAGACACACCATTCCAAAGATATAAGATAAGTAAAAAACATATTTTATTACTACATAGCAAAGCAGAAAGCCCTATATCTATTTTTAAGAGTGTACAAAAGATATTCATATTCACTTTACATCTAGAAATTAATATACATTACTGTACTGTACTCTATTATGCAGTGGGCAACAGTCATACAGTACACTGGGACATGCATAGCGGCTGTGAGCAAGTAAATTATGCGGTAAAAGAGGATGAGGATGCAGGAGAACGAACCTCTATCTTCAAATGGAAACAAAGATAAAATAAAGTTTATAAATAACCAAAGCAAGACTAAAAAACGAAAAAAAACATTAATTATGCAATGCCTAAATCTACCATATGACAGATTAAGAAAACTTAATCTACATTCTCTAAAGAGGCGTAGAGTTAGGGGGGATATGATTGATGTATAAATGGTTTAATGGGATTAACAAGGGTGATATTAATAAAGTTTTAAAAATTCATGATCAAACCAGAACTCGTAATGGGTAATGGATTTAAGCTTGATAAATTTAGGTTCAGAAGGGAAATTGGTGAAAATTGGTTTGGTAATACCATAGAGTAGGTGATGCATGGAACAGGATTCCTAGTAGGATAATAAATGCCAATACCTGTGTACAGTGATCCCTCGTTTATCGTGAGGGTTAGGTTCCGGGACCCGTCGTGATAGGTGAATTTTCGCGAAAAAATTAGATAATTATTTTGTGTATATATATATATATATATATATATATATATATATATATATATATATATATATATATATATATATATATATATATATATATATATATATATATATATATATATATATATATATATATATATATATATATATATATATATATATATATATATATATATATATATATATATATATATATATATATATATATATATATATATATATATATATAAGATTATTGTGACACCAGGATGGACCAAAAAATGATAAAATAAAACAGCTTTTATCAGGCTGTAAAGAGAAACAGATGGAGAGTGTAATGACCTGTCAGATGTGAAGGGATTATAAAAGATGTGTAATGAATATCCAGCTCTCTGCTGGGTTTTAATATACCTCTGCATTACTCTCATGATGTCTATTCCAAAAATTCTCCTTAGATCTTATTGTTATTATTATTATTATTATTTTTTTTTTTTACAATAATTTTCCTTTGATGATGATTGTGGAGATTATTATTATTATTATTAATATAATTATTATTACGAATTTG
>JAXCGZ010018952.1:87500-137500 GCA_037179515.1 Halocaridina rubra | reverse complement strand
GTAATTATTAATAGTGCATTAGACATGGGTTTGGTCTTATGTGCAAAGTAGATGAATCTTAGCATAGGATAGTTTTATTTTTTCTTCTCTTGGTTGTGGCCAAACTTATTAATTCTAAGAGGAAAAATATCAAATATGAAAAAAAATAAATTAAATTAATGCTGTGTTGTTATTGTTAAAGTGTTTATGTCTCATTTCATTAATATTGTATGTTAGCGAATGTAGACTTTTAATGCAGGTGAGATGAAAAACTTAAAAAGGCCTTAGAAATGAGGTAAATTGGAAGTATAATTGCTGATAATTAAAGATGTGCTTTTTCTTAAAAGTTTCAGTTGCATAAAATTTTATAAAATATAATTTAGAGTCTTGGTGGTTCACATTGTATAATTTGGTTTTACCTTTAACATAGCTAGTGAAAATCATTAGCTATATCCACTTCACTTGTAATCATAAACAGTACATGTTATCCTTATTTAAGACAGTTTAGCAAGTTTCCTTGCATTATACTAAACAAAGGCAAACATTTAGTATTCTCTAATATGGATATGTGAAGGAGAGGTTTGAAAATGTATATAAAATTGCAGCAATCTTGTAAAATACTGAATGCATTAATACAATTTTTACTTTCAGTGCTGCATTGTACCAAGAATACTAAATTCTTAATGCCCCATAAACTGTAATTTTGATTTTCAGACACATAAAACCAATACAAAGCTTGTTTTGTTGTACTATACAGTCTTATATATAGTCTCATACTTTCAGTAGAAAATGCTCATGTAAAGTACTGAATATTTCCTATGAATTTTTATCTTCACGTTTGTGTATAAAATTTGACATTTATAAATTGCACATTGTCTCGCATTTATGTTAACTGTCCGTGATAGCAGAAAGAATACTGCCATTCAAATAATAGAGTGCTAAATGTTTACAGGTTTAAGAGGCTGGCTTCCAGGATTACAAAACTCTTGTAAACAATAATGCCACTGATCTATTACTTTATCATTTCAGAATGAAAGCAGAGAATATAATTTTAGCCAATGAAGGAGATGATCGGAATATTTTAATGATAATTCCGCCCATGTGCTTCTCACAAGATAATGCTGCCCTTGTTGCAAATAAACTGGACAAGGTCATAACTGAATTACCTGTTCAGAAGGCAGTAAAGGATATCGTTTTAGATCTTCCAAATTTGTAAGTAGATATAAAGAGTGTATATTTTACTTCTTTTAGTTGATTGCAATGATGTATGTTCCTTCATTTTTTTTTTTTTAAGTTTGAAGGGAGGTACAGTGTATATGAAATTATCAAGTATTTTGATATTTAGATTTTGTAATTTTTATAATATGTAACACCACAAATATGCATTTAAAAGTTTCAAAAGCTGTGAATTCTCACTTATATAGAGATCATATCCAGGTGATGCATTTTGAAAGACTATATGAAAAGATAAAAGTAAATAGATATAGAGTAAACATTATAGATTATTTAGGTAAAAAATCCATGTACAGTACTGACGCTTCCCAACTTGCGAATGAGCTACGTTCAGAATGGCCGTGCGTAAGTTGATGGTTGGCATATTTTGTGGATGAAAGAGAGAGAGAGAGAGCTTTTCTAATCAAATGCAGGCGTTTTGCTACAGTTTTATATATATATATATATATATATATATATATATATATATATATATATATATATATATATATATATATATATATATATATATATATATAGACACACACACACACAGTAATCCCTCGCTATATCGCGATTCACCTACTGCGAATTCAGTGCATCGCGGATTTTTTTGGTGAGCATATGCATTTTATATCGCAGATTTTCTGGGTATTTGCGGGAATCCACAATATGTGGAAATATTAAAATTTCCAGTATTTTCATTATTTTATTGATAAAAAAAAATTATATCTCAGCCTAGGAATAATAAAACAGTAAAAAATAGCAAAAACATAAATTTAAACATGTAACTCAGCACCATATAAAATACGATACCAGTGTCGGTGTTTCAGAAAACACAATGGTTCGCACCTATGTGAGATAGTACATATTAAAATTTCCAGTATTTTCAATATATTATTGATGAAAAAAGTATAGCCTAGCTTAAGAATAATAAAACAGTAAAAAATAGTAAAAAACATAAATTTAAACATGTAACACAATATTGCGCCATATAAAATACGATACTGGTATCGGCGTCTTGTAAAATGCAAATGGTCGCACCTACGTGAGATAGTACACGGGATGCTATTGGCTGATGGGTGGGAGACGACGAATCACAGAATTGTGTTCGATATGTTTTGTATCATGGGGTCTGATTGGCTTTTCGATTGAAGCTTGATTCTCCCAGCATCTTCCATTGTCTCGCCTCACCTATTCAGTTACTCATGTGTGGGCCGTTCGTGTTGTGCCTCTTAATACGTTGTGCTTGTGTTTTTTGTGAAACTTTTGTATTTCAACCCTTGCAATGGCTACCAAGCGTCCTTCATCTTCTAAGGCTTCTGGTAGTGAGCCAAAGTGGCAAAGGAAGATATTGACCATAGTAGTTAAGGTAAAACTGTTGGATATGCTGAAGGAAGGAAGAAGGTTCTCAGAGTTGGCTGCCATTTTGGCATCAACGAATCTACTGTTCACTACATCAAGAGGATGAGGCGACTATCAGGAAGACAGCGACTCTTACTTTTAACAAAACAGCAAAGAGGGTCATAACACTCCGCAATAAGATAATAGTGCAGATGGAATCTGCTTTGGCCCTGTGGATTGCTGATTGCAGGAAGAAGAACATCAGCTTAGACACGAGTATCTTACAAACAAAGGCGAAGAAGCTGTATGAGACATTTCCTGCAAATGAACCCGATGACGACAGTGGCAACCGTTATGAGGAGGAGAAAGAAGAAGAAATGGAAAAGCCACAACCAGGACCGTCCAGCGATTCTCCACCGAGGAAACCATCGTTCGTTGCTAGCAAGGGATGGTTCGCCAAATTTCAATAACGCTTTGGCCTAAGTAGCGTTTTGGTGCATAGTAAAGCTGCCTCTATGGATACAGCTGCAGCTGACGAGTATGTGAACAACGACTTCAAGAAAATTATCGAGGAAGGCGGTTATGCTCCTGAGCAAGTGTTCAACATGGATGAGACTGGGTTATCTTAGAAGAGAATGCCGACTCACACTTTTCATTTCAAGGAAGAAGCTAAAGCCCTGGATTTAAAGCGCACAAAGACTGCGTTGCCCTCATCATGTGCGGGATGCCGCGGGCTTTATGTTAAAGCCATGGCTTATCTACAAGTCAAAGAACCCTAGGGCTTTGAAGAATAAAAACAAGAATCTGCTGCCAGTGTATTGGATGCATAACCCTAAGGCCTGGATCACGAAAAGTCTCACATCAGACTGGTTTTACCAATGCTTTATCCCTCAGGTCCGAGTTTATCTTTTGGAGAAGGGCCTTGAATATAAGTTCTTCTTTTGATGGATAATACTGGTGGCCACACAACTGATCTCCATTATGACGGTGATCAGGTAGAGTTCCTGCCACTGAATACGACATCACTGATTCAGCCTATGGATCAAAACATTATTTGTGTGTTCAAGGCCCTCTACACACGAAATGCCCTGGCGAACCTGGTTGACTCCATGGATGCGGACAAAGAATATACACTGAAGGCATACTGGCGTAACTACACGTTTGCTACATGCCTTCAAAATATTCAGAATGCAATCAAAGAGATGAAGCTGGCCACAATCAATGCCAGCTGGGAGAAATTGTGGCCCGAAGTCATCTACGACTACAAGGGATTTGCTTCTGACAAAGTGCATAACTCGGCAGTTGCAAAAGCTGTGTAGTTGGCTGCATTGCTAGGAGGAGAAGGCTTTAAAGATATGACTCATGAAGATGTCAGTGAATTGATTGACTGCCACTCGCAGCCGTTGACTGATGAAGACTTGGAGGAAATGACAAAATCAGCCAGCAAAGAAGAGGAAGAACAACAACAGGAAACGCGCGATGAAGTCGCAGAACCTGTCCTTACACTCGAACGGCTGGCAGCCATGTATAACATGGCCAAAGAGCTCCAATAACTGTCGCAGGAGTATGACGATGATATGCTTCGTTCGGTGCACTTCTGCAGTATTATTGACGATGCTATGACTCCTTACAAGACCATCTTTGCACAAAAGAAGAAACAGCAACTCCCCATTACCATGTTCTTCTCTCGCAAAAAGCAGCCGTAAAGCTGTCTTTGTCTGTGGAGTATGTAAACGTCATCATCATGTCATTCACGGTAAGCTTACCTATCACGTGCATATAAATTTACGCTTGCGAGTTGTTATCAATAAAGTAAAAGAGTTAGTTGTTAGCAGTGGAGAGAGGGTTTATACAGTAAAGGTAAAAATAAAATAAAAATACCTGTAATAAATATGGTGCTCCTACTTCGCAGATTTTCACCTTTCGCAGCTGGTCCCAGAACCGAACCCCCGCAATAAACGAGGGAGCACTCTCTCTCTCTCTATATATATATATATATATATATATATATATATATATATATATATATATATATATATATATATATATATATATATATATATATATATATATATATATATATATATATATATATATACAGTAATCCCTCGCTATATCGCGGTTCACCTATCACGAATTCAGTGCATCGCGGATTTTCATTTTTTGGGGGGAAATGATTGTGACACTAGGACGGGCCAAAAAATAAAATAATACTGCCTTTATCGGGACTGGGCACAAAGAATACATAAAGTAAAGAGAAACTGAGATGGAGAGTGTAATGACCTGTCCGATGTGAAGGGATTATAAAAGATGTGTAATGAATATCTAATTCTTTGCTGGGTTTTAATATACCTCTGCATTACTTTCATGGTCTATTCAAAAAAGTCTCCTTAGATATTATTATTATTGGCAACAATAATTTTCCTTTAATGATGATTGTGGAAATTATTATTATTATTATTATTATTATTATTATTATTATTATTATTATTATTATTATTAAGGGCTCATCATTGTTCGTATATCTTTTGGTTTATTTACTTTAATAACTGTGTACAGTGCCCCTCCCTAGTTGGCTGGGACAAAAGGAGTTTGGGGGGTTGGGTAGAATAGAATGTTGGAGAGAGAGAGAGAGAGAGAGAGAGAGAGAGAGAGAGAGAGAGTAATATAATAATAATACTTTATTTCCATTTCAATACAATGGGTATTCGTCAGCCAGGGTAAGCCCCAATCCCCCACTGTGGTGTCCACCCACAGCAGTTCCTGCCAGTAAACAGCTTAAACTCTCGGTCTTGGACGGGAACCGATCTTTCGACCTCATGAATGCGAAGCCAGCGCGTTACCACTGTACTAGCCAGCAGAGAGAGAGAGAGAGAGAGAGAGAGAGATCCTTTTAAAGTTCCATCAGGAAATGGAGACAGAGTGAATTTAAAATGAAGGAAAGTTTATCATTAGATCTCTCTCTCTCTCTCTCTCTCTCTCTCTCTCTCTCTCTCTCTCTCTCTCTCTCTCTCTCACACTTTGTTTTGGTTCTAAAAATTATTCTATCAATCTGCACGAAATCTTAACATGAATAGTGAGTGTCAGCTGAGAGAAAAGGAAAACGTATACATTTCATTCAAAGAAAACGTATATCGTACTGTATTCATGGGAAACTTAAATGAATTATATGTATTCTCTACACGCTATTTCCCTGATGATATTATAACGAAAGTTTGTTTGCTGTTTGACAGATAGAGAGAGAGAGAGAGAACCATCTTTAATTAACTCTTGTTCATTAAACCGAACTACATTATTTATTGTAAAAATAATGGTTTAATGACAAATTTGTAATAATAATAATAATAATAATAATAATAATCTTAATAATCTCCACAATCATTATCAAAATAAAATTATTGTGGCCAATAATAATAATAATAATAATAATACACCTTGTTCCTTTTATGCGTGATTTTTTATCTGCGAAATTGCAATAACGCCCCCAAAAAATAATAGTAAAAAATTCGAATTTCGCGAATAATGCCCCCCCCCAAAAAAAAAAAAAAAAAAAAAATTATATATATATATATATATATATATATATATATATATATATATATATATATATATATATATATATATATATATATATATATATATATATATATATATATAGTTAGTAAATAAGCGCCCACGGACGCTTCTTCCACGAGTACAAAGAGGCTCACGATAAGAAAAGATCATCATCATTATACATTATATATACACCCACCCTACCTCTGTCATATGTCTATCTAATCTACATTTGAAAGTGTCTAAGGTATTGGCATTTATTATCCTTCTAGGAATATTCTACGGTATTACCAAGCCAGTTTTCACCAGTTTCCCTTCTGATCCTAAATTTATCATACTTAAATCCATTACCCATTACGAGTTCTGGTTTGATCATGAATTTACTTTATTAATATCACCCTTGTTATTACCTTTAAACCATTTATACACCTCAATCATATCCCCCCAACTTTGCACCTCTCTAGAGAATGTAGATTAAGTTTTTTTAATCTGTCATATCGTAGATTTAGGCATTGCTTAATTAATTTTTTTTTTCGTTTTTTAGCCTTGCTTTGGTTATTTATAATTTTTATTTTATCTTTGTTTACATTTGCAGATAGAGGTTCGTTCTTCTGCATCCTCCTCCTCTTCTACCGCATAAGTTACTTGCTCACGGCCACCATGCATGTCCCAGTGTACTGTATGACTGTTGCCCACTGCATAATAGAGTACAGTACAGTAATGTATGTTAATTTCTAGCTGTAAAGTGAATATGAATATCTTTTGTATACTGTACTCTTAAAAATAGATACAGGGCTTTCTGCTTTGCTATGTAGTAATAAAATATGTTTTTTACTTATATCTTTGGCATGGTGTGTCTATGTAAGGTTTGGAACGTATCTATGCCCTTTATCATTGTTTCCTATGGAAAATGACTCATTTTTTCACGCGATTTTCCATTTACCTGACACTTCTGAGAACATATCTAGGCGTTATTCTGAGAACTAGGTGTACTAATAATAATATCTAAGGAGAATTTTTGGAATAGACATCATGAAAGTAATGCAGAGGTATATTAAAACCCAGCAGAGAATTGGATATTCATTACACATCTTTTATAATCCCTTCACATCTGACAGGTCATTACACTCTCCATCTCTGTTACTCATTACTTTATATATTTTTCATGCCCAGGCCCAATAAAGGCTGTTTTATTTGATTAATTTTTGGCCCGTCCTGGTGTCACAACATATATATATATATATATATATATATATATATATATATATATATATATATATATATATATATATATATATATATATATATATATATATATATATATATATATGGTGCTCCTACTTTGCGGTTTGTCACCTATCGCGGCCGGTCCTGGAACAGAAACCCCGCGATAAACGAGAGGTTATTGTATATATATACAGTAATCCCTCGCTGTTTTGCGGTTCACCTATCGCGGATTCAGTGCATAGCTGATTTATTTTTGGCCAAAAAAGAAAAAAAAAAATTTTTTTTTTAAGATTATTGTGACACCAGAATGGGCCAAAAATGATAAAATAAGACAGCCTTTATCAGGCTGTAAAGAGAAACTGAGATGGAGAGTTTAATGACCTGTCAGATGTGAAGGGATTATAAAAGATGTGTAATGAATATCCAGCTCTCTGCTGTGTTTTAATATACCTCTGCATTACTTTCATGATGTCTATTCCAAGAATTCTCCTTAGATCTTATTATTATTATGATTATTATTATTATTATTATTATTATTGGTGATAATAATTTTCCTTTGATGATGATTGTGGAGATTATTATTATTAATATTATTATTATTATTATTATTAAGGGCTCATCATCGTTTGTACATCTGTTGGTTTATTTACTTTAATAACTGTGTACAGTGCCCCTCCCTAGTTTGCTGGGACAAGAGTGTGGGGGGTTGGGTAGAAATGAATGTTGGAGAGAGAGAGAGAGAGAGAGAGAGAGAGAGAGAGAGAGAGAGAGAGAGAGAGAGAGAGAGAGAGAGAGAGACATCTTTAATTAACTCGTGTTCATTCAACCAAAACTATATTATTGTAAAAATAATGGTTTAATTACTAATTCGTAATAATAACAATAATAATAATGTTAATAATAATAATAATAACAATAATAATAATAATAATAATAATAATAATCTCCACAATCATCATCAAAGGAAAATTAATGTTGCCAATAATAATAATAATAATAAGATCTAAGGAGAATTTTTGGAATAGACATCATGAAAGTAATGCAGTGGTATATTAAAACCCAGCAGAGAGCTGGATAATCATTACACATCTTTTATAATCCCTTCACATCTGACAAGTCATTACACTCTTCATCTCTGTTTCTCTTTACAGCCTGATAAAGGCTGTTTTATTTAATCATTTTTGGCCCATCATGGTGTCATAATCATCTTAAAAAAAAAAAAAAAAAAATTTTTTTTTTTAAAGGTGTTCCTACTTTGCGGAAATTCACCTATCGCGGCCGGTCCCGGAACCGAACCCCCGTGATAAACGAGGGATTACTGTATATATATATATATATATATATATATATATATATATATATATATATATATATATATATATATATATATATATATATATATATATATATATATATATATATCTAGTTCTTAGAATAACTCGAAGATAGGTTCTCAGAAGTGCCGCATATTGTAATTTTCGCTTAATGGGTAATTTTCCATAAGAAACAATGATAATGGGCATAGCTCGTTCCACAACCGTCCATAGACATACTATAGCATAAATATAAGATAAGTAAAACATAGTTTATTAGTACATAACAAAGCAGAAACACCTGTAGTTATTTATATTAACATGCAAATAGTGCACAGTATAAAAGATGTACAGATTTACTGTACAGTAAAAAATTAATGCACTCTATTATGCGGTGGGCAACAGGCATACACTGGGATGTGCATGGTGGTGGTGAGCATGAGAATGCAAACGTTTTGTCGCCTCCTTATCAGCTGATGCACCCTCGCACGCTATTTCCCTGACGATATTATATTGAAAGTTTGTTTGCTGTTTGTTCTTAATGCTTTTTTTCAATTCTCTTCATAATATTCGATCGCATTAAGTAGTAGAAGAGGAAGAGGATCCGGGAGAACGAACCTCTATCCACAAACGTTTTGGCACTTCCGTATCAGCTGATGCACCCTCGCATGCTATTTCCCTGACGATATTATATCGAAAATTTGTCTGCTGATTGTTATTAATGCTTTTTTTTCAATTTTCTTCATAATATTCGATCGCATTAAGAGGTGGAGGATGCGGGAGAACGAACCTGAATCTGCAAACGTTTTGCCGCTTTCGTATCGGCTGATGCTTATCACTATTCAGGCACAGTATCTTACTCATAAAGTATTTATTTACTCACTCTGTTTGGGGTTTATCTAATTTCAATATTATAGTATTAATAATATTCCTTGGTTCTAAACATTATTCTGTCTTCTTTATATATCGACCATGCTGCACGAAATCTAAACGTAAACAAATATCAGCTGAGAGAAAAAGAAAACTATACAATTCGTTACAAAGAAAATGTTTATCGTACTGTACATGGGAAACTTAAATGAAACATATATATATTCTATACAATTCGTTACAAAGAAAACGTTTATCGTACTGTACATGGGAAACTTAAATGAAATATATATATATTCACTACACGCTATTTCCCTGACGTTATTATATCGAAAGCTTGTTTGCTGTTTGTTCTTAATGCTTTTTTTTTTCAAATTTTTTGGCACTTCCGTATCAGCTGATGCACCTTTGCACGCTATTTCCCTGACGATATTATATAGAAAATTTTTTTGCTGTTTGTTTTAAATGCTTTTTTTCAATTTTCTTCATAATACTCGATCGCATTAAGCGGTAGTGGTAGAAGAGGAGGAGGACACGGGAGAACGAACCTCTATCCACAAACGTTTTGCCCCTTTCGTATCAGCTGATGCACGCTCGCACGCTTTTTCCCTGACGATATTATATAGAAAATTTGTTTGCTGTTTGTTCTTAATGCTTTTTTTTCCATTATCTTCATAATATTCGATTGCATTAAGTGTTAGAGGAGGAGGAGGATGGCGGAAAAGTGCCTCGGAGGTGGTCGATTATTTACTAAAATGAAAATGTTTTTTTCGAATTTTTTTTGCATGGGCGTTATTCGCGAATTTTGTATTTTTTTACTAATATATTTTAGGGGTGTTATGGGTGGAAAATGGGAACAAGGTATATATATATATATATATATATATATATATATATATATATATATATATATATATATATATATATATATATATATACACGAAGTATCTGTATACAGTATAGTTTAATCTGTGCATTACCAGTACTAAATTATTGTACATTACTTTTGTAAATGGGCTTCATCACCCCAAAACTTGACAATTACACAACCGTTATAGCTTTATTATTTAGCTTGAAAAGAAATAAGAGGTTAAGATGTCGCCTCTATACTTATTTTTTTTATTTAAATATCTCCTTTAGTGAAGACGAATAATGACTGAATTTCCCAAATACAAATTTTAAGATTGGCCCACAGTAAGAGTAGATAAAGAAAGGATATGTCATTTCTTGGAGTTCAAGATAAGGTGAAAAGATCAAGTTGAATGTAATGGAGATGAAATTTTTGAAATGTATGATAGGTGAATCTAGAATAGAGTGAGAAATGAGGAGGTGATGCAGAGAATGGGTGTTAAAAGAAGGCTGTCAGATAAGTTAGATCAGTGTGCCATGTTGGTTTGGCCATATGGAATGAATGACCAGCAAAAAGTGTGTGGATAGCAGAATTAATAGTAAGGCTAAAAGGAAGAACTTGAAGGAGATGGATGGATGGGTAAAAATGAATTGGATATACGTGATATGTCAGTGGGGCATGAAGGAAAGTGTGCAAGAGATAGGAATTAGTGGAAGAAAGATTGTGTTGGTAATTTCACCCATATGGATTTCTTGAACCTGCTAGCACAGTTAACTGGAATGGGTGGGTGTGGGGGGGTGCCATGAGATGAAGAGTGGGTATAAACCAGCTGAGGCTGTTTGGCTGCATATGCTTGCTTATTAACTCCGTGGGTAACCTATGAAGGGTGATGGCTTAGAATTATGGCAGCCCCTTATTCCCATGGAGCTGAGAGGCGTGATTGACATATAGTGGGTTTTGGCGAATATGTGCTTTGACCTGGCCATGCCCTTTACAAAGGGAATTGCGACCATACAGTTTGCTAGCTTCCTCATTATTTTTATAACTTTCATATTATTCCACATATCCTATTTGCAACCATACCTCATATGCCTGCTTTTCTTCAGCTGATACTGCATGCGCCTTTTCGTTCCAGCATTCACTATCCTTCCTTCTTCCATTTATTCAATTCATTCTAAACACTACCTCTGCACATGTTAGAAGTTCCTTCTTAAAACACTCTCTTCTTTCAATTCTACCTCCAACTTCTCTGATAGGATGGTGCTTCACATTCCTCAGACTTACCTCATACACACATTCTATATCTCTTGTTAGTTTGCTCGCTTTCAGCAAATCTCTTCCTCCCTCTCATCTCTTTCTTTGTGTTTCTTCCAGTTTCACTACCTTCCAGTACAATGTGATCAGACATTCCACCACTAGCTCCTCTCAAGACAGTAATATCCAATACTTTTCCACTCAGCCAATATATCAAGGTATTTCGGGCTTAACTAGGACTGGCCAAGGCAGCTCCAGGTTAAGTCTTCCTTCAGGCATGGTTCTTTCCCTATGCCTACCTCTGCACTGAATATTCTGACATTCGTTACACATCTCTTACTATCCCATTACATTAGATAAGTCACAACACTTCCCATCTCTGTTTCTCTTTGCTTTCTTTTTTCTCATCTCTACTATACTTATGGGAGGTTCACATTTATGGCCCCTAGTATCCGGCATAGAGGGATGGTAAGAATCTCCGGAGATCTTTTTAACTACACTATTGGAGTGAGGGTAGATATGCTTGGTGGTAGTAAGGGTATTGCCCATAACAGTGCACCTCCTGATAGATCTAATTTTTTCACTCCACTTTTTTGCATAGTCTGAATTACAATATATCGTCCTTGGGACAGCACTTGGGTGCATCCCTCCATATCCTCCTCCTCTCTGAAACCCAGCTGTGTAACAGTAGATCCCCTAACACATTTCAATTCTCACTATGTATCTCCTGTCTCTGATGTTCTCTGGGTGAAGATCTATTTCTCTAATACCATTATATTTCTGCTGAATATCTATCTCTAATACCATTATATTTCTTTGCTTCTGCTCCTGCTGTCCTAACTCCACTGACTTTGTGTCCTTCTTTGAATATCCGTCTTCTTGCCACGAGTCCTTCCTAGCGTCTCACCCACATGCTGCAGTTCTCTTATTTTGGAAACTTCATTGTACACCACAGTAAATGGCTTCACTCTTCTCACACTAATGTTGGATGGAGTGAGACCCTTGCTTTCTCTATTACGATATGGAGCAGATTATCAGTTATCCTACTCGTGTTCCCGATCGTCACCACCATGCAGCTAACACTTTGACTTATTTTTTCCTTCCAATCCTTCAAACTATACCCAGTCTGTACCTTCCATATTTGGTAACTGTGACCACTCTTTAATCTTTTAAATTTCTCTTTGACTTCCCATGAGATGACTACTGCTTTTGGACTTGCAACCCTGATCATGTAGCCCTAAAAGTTGCTGAGATCATAACCTCGGGAATGGAGGCGTTTATCCCTTCCTCTTTGAAAGCTTTTCCTTCCCTTAAACCTGGCTTGACTGTGCCTGCTCCATGGCTATCGAACATGCCAGTCATACCAAGCCTCTCCATCTAATTCAACTTGCTTTGCTCTTATTACAGCAATGATTCGCTGCACTTTTCAGATTCAAAGGTCTAAAGCTTTCTTTTTAAGAGGGAAAGTTTATGACCTTAACTCCTCTCCTACTGATAATTGTTTTTGTTCCTTAGCCATACCCTCTCCAAAAACTTCTGTAACTAATCAAGACACAGTTTCTGGCTATCTCTTATCTTCTCCTCCTGTTGTCTTTGAAAGTAACGTAATTTACCCTCTTAATTCTATTAACATATCAGGAATCCATATAGTCTCTAATTTGTCTTGGAGGAGTCACATACTCCAACTTTGTAAATCTGCACCTAAAAAACGGGGGTTCTCTTTCATTACTTTTCATCTTTTTAGTTGAAATCTATAAAGGTCTTATGTGTCCCTTAGAATATTACTTGCACATCTGGAGTGCTTCTTAAAATTATCTCCTTGATAGGGTTGAATCTAAGGCAAGCACACTCATCATTGACCCTTCTCTTACTTTCAATCTAGGCTCTCTCTCTTCACTGTTAGGTACCATCCCTTTCTCTTTTCTACTTTCATCGCTGCTCTGATGAGTTGCACCCTCCTCTGCTGCCGAGTCCATGTAACATTCGCCAAGTGGCCTTATCTCACAAGTACTATGTGGAGATTTGTAGCTCGCAGATTGGTTAGTGCAGTGACTGTTTTTTCCCATCAACCTCTAAGCTTTGGAATTCTTCCTCCTTCTGTCTTTCCTGATTCTTATGATCTATCTTCCTTCAAAAAGTGGATCTATTGTCATCTCAGGGCCTTATTATACCAAATCAATAGGTCTTTGTTACTTTTACCATTTTTTCAACCTGTCCTTTTTATATTGCATATAATTTTCTATTTCTGCCCCAGCCCAATAAGGGCAGTATGCCCTACCCCTACCTATTAATGCAGATACTTTTATTTAAACAGTATTTGCAATCATAATCTATTTCAATACACATTTCAATAATTTGCACTCCACTTTCATTTTTACCAATTACACCATCCACTGGCTCATTTCCTTATCTACCTTTCAAATCTTTGGTTCGCTCTGCACTCATTCATTCCAAAGTCCACGACAAGATCGTTCAAATTATTCCAGAACTCTTTCTTTCCTCATCACCTCTCTTACTACCAGGACCTTATGCATAAACCGCACATCCCAACCTTATTTTTACCATATAATCCTTGATGACCCTTCCTTCCACTAAACACACTTGCTTATCTCCTTATTCACCAACAGGGCCACTCCCTCTCTTCCACGCCATTATGTATTCCAGATACCCTACTTACCTTACTCCCATAATGCACCTCACCTTTACCTTTCAACTTTGTTTCACCTAGTACTAACAACATCCTTCTTCTCACAAAGATAATACCCATTTCCTTCTTTTTGTCTCACTCTTGCCACAACTGTGCTCATTCAGAGACCCACTTAGTAGGGTTCTAGCTGGAGTTCTGTAAGAATCCCCCTTATGTGCCTTGACTCAGTGCAGTAGTAACATACAAAGGGGGCATCCCACTTATCTTGCTCTGCCCCATTTAGTCATATATTATGACATGCAGTGGAACTAGAAAGCAGTATTATTATCTCCCCACACATAGGAAGAAAGATGGAAATGTATAGTTAGAGATAAACTAAGGAAAGTGAGCATTAGTGGATACAATTCACCTTTTCCCAAGATAGAAAGGAGAAATTGTAGAGGAAGACAGTGAGCTTGGGAGGTAGAGACCTCTCAAAACTTCACTGTTAGAATCCACCTAATTCCAAGATGGGAAGATTTTACAGTAATAGATAATGAAAGAGTGAGCATGTGAGGTAGAGGCTACTTAACAAGATAGGAAGATTTTATAGTAATAGATAACGAAAGAGTGAGCATGGGAGGCAGAGGCTGCTTAACTCCTCACTTGCATAGGATCCACTTACTGCATTTTAATTTTATTTTGAAAATGTTTGAGGAAATGGCTTCTTGAGAGAAAATACATGAAAAAGAGCCGAGGCCTAACCATACATTATTCTGCTGGATTTTTGCAGTTATCTTTAGAAGCTGATTACTTGTGTCTTTCTATTGTGGAGGAATATGACTTATTTTAGCTCTACTCTGAGGATATTGTCTTTCATCAAGTGAGAGCAAATTGCTTCATTATTATTTCTTAAACTTCTTTAATTAACCTTTTGCATTAACATGAAATATATATTTACGTACTTCTTTCACTGTGATTTACCTCCGCATATACCCGTCCAATCATTGCCACATGCGACCTCAGATACAATTATCAATGCATTGGCAAGGGTAATTCTTATTATACTATACCTGATTGGATGGATCACATTAAGATAGTGCATATATTCACTGCTATAATGTTGTTAGCCTTCTGGAGGAGGATTATTGCAATATTTAAACTTACTATCTTCATGCTTTTAAGTAAGATGAGTGGTAGAAGCTCAGAGTAATACTTTGAATGTTGCAGCTTTATATCTTTGAACAAGGTGAGTGGCAAATGATGAGATTAATGCAATATGCCTTTTTCACGTCAGACCTGTGCAACAGAGGCTGGGAACGAGGGAAGTACGTTTGGGTATCTTTCAACCTCAGGAAGAGGAAGATGATGATGCAGTTTCTTCTTCTAAAGACACCTTAGATTTGGAGTATGCTCAACACTGTTACCAAGATCTCGACTGAGGAGAGCTGTGCTTATATTTACATGTTTGTAAACTCGTATGTTGTTCATCCTTTTCATGCTGTCATTGACATTTATTTTATTTTGTAAGGAGGGTAAGCTATCCATGTCATATTTAACTACATCTGAAAGACAAGATTTTTTTGATAACTTCAGAGCTCAAATATTTTTTCTGCAATAAGGAAGGCAAATATCAACTCTTGTGCTCTCATTCCCTGAAACAGTAGAAACTTCATTCACTGGTGATATTCAAGACTAAATTCTTACCAAGTATATTTCTTGCTCAGTTAACAGTTAGGTACAGTAACAAAAATTGTATTTAAACTGTCTCTAGTTGAAAGATGGTATTTTTTTTTTTTTTTTATGTAGGTACTCTTCCACCAGTGGTTCTTATTTATTGGTGTAATCGCTGTTGGTTATACTGATTGATAAAGGCCTCTCCATGTGGAAATTGCTACCGAGTTCTTATCCCTAAAAGACTAAAGGTTAAGGGAAGATGTATAAGGCATCTTGGCAATAGTGAACTTTGAACATGGGTGGAAGCCACCGGCCAAAATTGTGAAAGTGTAGCATTTTCTCAGTCCAAAATGGTGTGTACTTCCCATTTATTACCTGAATGTTGTACGAGCTGACAAAACAGATGAGAAGTTGACAAACCCTCCTTCCGACAAAAATGTGGTAAGGGTTTAGATGAAGATGAGAGTTGCATATTCCTACCTTAATATGTATGGATTATAACAGACCCAGGTATCTTGCTAAGTCCTATCTTAATTTCTGAAGCTGAAGAACTTGTTTACTACAAATTGGCATATATTTTTACGGGTCAAATCATATTGGAAAAGTAAGTAGGAAGAGCTGTACAACTCATATCAGAGTTGTCTCTTGTGCTTTCATTAATGCTGTATAAGGACAGCCTATACTCAATACTGATGAGGTATTTTTTCATCACATTAGTGTCTAATAAAATGATTTCTCAAAAAAGTTTTTCTTCACCTTGGCAGAACTGTTTGCAACCATTTGTAAATGCATTCTTATATTTAGTATCGTTTTCAATTTGGTAACTATAACACCATACTACACTAAAAAAGTTTTTACTATTGATTACTGGGATGAAATTCTTCAATACCCATCCTGTTATATAAGGCTCAATGTGATAAAACTGATCAAATACGTCAGATGTCTCCTGTAAAGAAACTGCTATTGTAGGTTTAGTAGTTCTAAGGGTAGTTCTATACTGTACTGCTAAAAGGGTGCACTACGACGAAATAACTAGAGCCATTTTGTGTGGTTATACAATAATTTTCCACAATGTTGGGATATAGCTACCACTCATATTGATAAAAGTACAGGTATAGGCAAATGGTGAGAATATCTCATACTGCCAATCAACATTGACGAATGTCCTCTCTGCAATATAGGTGAAGACAATTCAGTGTATTAAGAATAAATTTTAAAACTCAAAACCTAATACAGAAGTTCCCTTACTTACAAACAACTGAACAAACACTCACAGACATGAACAAAAGTCTATTCAATATCTACCAAGTATTAATGTATTTATTACTGTACTGACGCAGCTCTGATGGGCATCTGCTGTTACCACGGGGCTGCGTCTTACAGAGGTAGCCCTGTGGTAGGGGCAGTAGGAGGAGTTGGCAGTTGTGAAGCGACACAGGTTGTGGAAGAGCCGGGAGGATGGGCTGTGGCACTCCAGCAATGCCATCTGAACGGTCGCTAGCTCCCTCGTCATTGCCCATAGAGCAAAGTAATCTTATTGTTTTCTTTCTTGATGTCAGCTACCCCCCAATTAAAGGGGGAAACAGCCAAGGTAGATAGATAGATCGATTATTACATTTTTAATACTAATAAATTTCATTAATACTGTATACAGTACTTTATGTTTTACTTTGGCCTAAGTACTGTACAGTACTGCACAGTACTTAGGCCAAAGTCTCTCCGTGGCAAAATGGTAGCGTCTGCGACTCTGAGGCGGCAGGTCGAGGGTTCGCGTCCCGTCACGGACTGAGGTTAGTAAGGGCATACACTCAGGGTAACGATTACATCTGCCAAAACAAGTCCTTCGTAAGAAGGCAACCGTCCTAGCCCTTAGTAGAAAAGGGAGTTCGTGACGTAAAACCGAATCACTGTACAGTACTGCACATTTATGTACTGTACAGAATTTTTTTGTTTTACCTAAATACAACTTACGAACGGACTTCTGGAATCTAACTCGTTCGTAAGATGGGGACTGCGTGTACTATCTGGCAAGTGTAAGACAACCTCTTTGAATTAGGTGAAAAAATATTGTACAGTGTTCTATAAGGATTTGTATTATTTTATCTGCTTCTCTTTAATAATACAACTATTCAAGCTTTGGTTTTTAAAGTTTTATTAGCTTATGTACCTAATTGTTAAATGCTACAAGCAAGATGTGATATTGTAATTTACAATGAAAATTTACTGTTTGTTACCCATGATGTAAACTTCTTATCCAGGAATGTGCATATTTCTTACAAAAAAATGTAAGTCATTTCTTTACCCGTTATTTTTGTCTTTTTATATCTGCATGATGTATAAAATATAATTCAACATACAACTTCACACTCTTCCTCACAAGTGCAGATTTCAGTTTACAGCAATTTAATACTAACTAAACGTATATTAAATCAATGTATCTTCCAGGTTTCCAAAGATTATGTATATAAAAAAGTAATTTCAGCATACCTGGTAACTTACTGTATTAAAAAACATGAAGATCATGACTAACAGTAGTAATTACAATAATCAATTTGCAAGACTTTCAAATGTGGCAACATACACAAACAGGCATTGCGCTCCAATGTTAGAAATCATCCAGCTGCAACAGAAAAAAGCATACGATTATACATAACTTAACAAAAATTAGATTAAATTGATTTCCTTCCTCTATGTTAAAATGCCAAAGTTACCTATGCTAACAAAATGCTCCTCACTATCACTCCTTTTATACTAATATAGCTACAGTGTATTTAATTTAAGGCAAAAGTGTATGGTATTTACGGAGCAAAAAAAAAAAAAAAAAAAAAAAAAAAAAGGGGGAAAGCTATATGCAAGGATATATGTAAGGCTACATAGATAATGATTAAGGTAATATAAATCAAATATATTAATAGATTTTATGCATGTATTTCCATATGAAAAATAAATCTTACATTAAGGCTATTACACCTTGGGTGTAATATGAGGCCCAAGCCAAGGGACTTCAGTGTATGACTAAAATAAAATGGAAAGGGATAATCGAAGATGTTACGAAGGCTATTTGAGGGTAATCAAGGTTAGATAATGGTAACTTCAAACAAAATTTGTTAGTCACATATTTTATGTATAAATATGTACTTACCAGGTCTTCAAAATCATCATCGGCATTTTCTGCTTTGGGTTCAGGGACTGCCTCTTGTGGCTGTTCATCCAACTCCAGGAATTTAAGAGCTGCTTCTGGGCTTATATTACTTTTCAGACTTGCATTTGAGCTGATTTGGCCAAGATTTCCTACAATCAGTCAGTGAAGACAGAAGACGTTTAAAAAGTCAATATGGAGAAATTATAAGGTTTATACCTTATGACATGTCAAGTAATATCCGAGGTAATCTTCCTTGAAGATTCAATACTTCACAGTTCATACTCCATAGCCAAATTAACAGGATATGGTATTTTAAGGTATTATATCCTCTATTATAATGCTTCTTTTAATACTACACTATTCACAAATAATTTTCATATGATTCCCTTGCTTAGAACCTGAAGTATATCCCTTGGTAGGTATGCATCATCTGCAAGCTCTCATTTAATTATCGTGAAAACTCATATCAAGTACCTTTGGTATATTTATCAACCATTCTTTTACTTTCATATAATTTGTAGGCTACGGCAAGAAAACAGCAGGGTGGTTACTACAATAACAAAATAACATAGGCAGTGAGACTTCAAACAATCATATAAAATCCTCAACCCTACTTAAACTTTTGCAGTTATGGTCACTGAGTATAAATGTGGAGCGTACTTAATCCTATAATTCCGGGGTTAAGAACTCATGACGTTCTCTAGATATGATAAGAATAAACAAGAGTAATAGCACACATCAACTATTACATGCCAACTTTGCAGATTTGGGAAGATCCCTATGATACACAGGCATGGGCACAGCATACACATCTTACGCAATTCTCTATTAAGAAATATTCACAATGCACACTTACCTTCCTTTACAGAGTTCCACAAAGTCCGGAGATCTCTCAAGGTAACTGTATCTTTTAAACGTGATATGAAGTTATTATACTGTGCTGGATCAATAATACAAGATTCTTGCCTGAATACAGTTAAACAATCCACTATTTTTGAATATATAGCATTGCTTGCAGGACCACTTCCCCCATCATTATCAACTAGCTGTAGTATGACATCTCCTATTTGGCTGCAAACTGAAACAAAACTAGCATTAGTGAAGGAATAATAAATATTTCAACCAGTCACCAACTCCTGCAAAAACAGTAAGAATCTAAAAAGCAATATTTGCATATGCTGCACATTACCATAATTCATTCTGTTTTAAATTTCATCTAGATTTTCACCAAGATGTACTAGGCACTGCACTCCTTTCACTTATTAGATGTGACTGTTCATCATAATAGTCTCATATTTTCACACTAACAAGAAGTGTAATGCTGAATACATGAGGATGAACACAGTCACTGGACAATGTGATTGGGAGAAAATAAAATTTTTCATCTGCTCTAAGATGAAATTCATACGCACATATACCTGTAGAATGCTATAATAGAATAGGTTCTAGACTACCAAAAACAATAAATATTGTATCTATGACTTTACACTCAGGTCCCAATGCACTGTAGATTTCCGCAACTACTACTATACAGCTGCACAGTCTTTATAGCACAGCTATCATTTCACATTAAAGTTTATCTATTGTGTGTGATAGGATCCCACCTAGACAAAGCCTTGCTTACCTTCGTGTTCTGTTTCTTTCTCAATCTACTTGTAGCTTTAATATCTAGTAATTTGTGCTGTAAGAAGCCTGTATATTAGTCCCTAAATATTCACTTGTACCAAATGCTCCAATGAAAGGAGCAGTACTTGCTCTTTTCATATATACAGGTGCTCCTCGATTTATGAACATCTAACACACAAACAGCTGGAGATACGAATGATGTGTGTATATACGAGAAAGAGAGAATGAAAAGTTATTTGAACTACGTCTCACAACAATAATAATAATAATTATAAGTACGATAGATAGAGAGAAAGAAAACTTAAGCAACCTCTTACCAACACTTTCAAATATGCATGCGTATGTGTGTCTAATGCACTGTTTCAACATGAATGACCTATATGTTGCAAGCATAGTCTATTAAGTATTTAGGATAATAAATAATATTAATACTAATAAAACTGTAATAATAATACATATGAGAGAGAACTTGGGCGACTTCTTCCCAACGCTTGAAAATAGCAGTCTAAGAAGTATCTATTGGATCATGATGATGATGATAACAATAATAATAACAACAAAAATAATACGTATGATATGAGAGAAAGAGAAAGAACTCTGGCAACTTCTTTCCAATGCTTTAATATATGTGTGTATGTCTAATATACACATACTGTGTACACAGCTAGAATAAGAAAGGGGCTTGGGTTATACCAGATTGAACCACCATTTCAACATGAATGGCCAAAGTGTAGCAACCATAGTCTATTATTGGATGATGATGTGGGGAAATATTAATGGTTAACACTCTGTCCACTTTCCTTCGACAGTGCCACCAAATACCCATGTTATCAATAAGAGATGGAAAGGACATAGGACTAGTTCGAGACGATATAGCTTAAAAAACTTGACAGGAATAAATGGAACTTTTCTGCCCTCTATCCCCCATTCAAATCTAGACGAAGAAACAAGAAACAACCCATAAATGATCCTAGTTACATTATAATATGAGGAGGCCGTAAATATATGTCAAAAACGCTAAAACAGTAGAGTGTAAAACAGCTATTCAGTACATATATGCATTAATGGCCTGTACATATCTAGCTGGAGACACGGCTGTAGAATCTTGGGGGTTAATGCTGCTATCTTCTCAACCGGCAGATAAGGTAACTAAAGCATCACTAAATTGTGTCCTGACCTTCCCTCTTCCAACTTTGAGTGACAACTGCTAATACTTGCTATCGCATACTTGTTGTCATCAGTTTCACGAACCTTCATCTTGCAAATGAACTTATGAACTAACTCTGGTACGACGAAAAACTAAACTTTTCTTCATATCAAAAATATGGAATGAACATCAGAATGTGCAGATTCGTGCAAAGATTAAAATGTACACACTGAATGAAACCAAGTATTAATATGTACAAAGAATTAAACTAAGGGTTAACATAAACAAAAAATGTGTTATTCCACGACATCCTCAGGCCAAGTCAAGGGAAATTACATTGTATGTAGGAACAACCCAAATTTCTGACTGTTTTATATCTGTAGTTGTTGATGGTGCGACATCTAGCCCTTTCTCTGTTACCAGTGGTGTTCCACAGGGCTCTGTTCCTTCCCTTCATCAATGTCTTCTACAATCCCCATCTTCCTCTCTTCTTCATGCCTCTGCTGATGATTCTACCTTTCACTTTTCCTCTGCCTTTTCTTCACAACCTTCATCCGCTACTCATAATCAGTCTCGTATCACTCTTCTACTCTCAACTCCCATTTGCAGAGGG
Source organism: Halocaridina rubra (assembly GCA_037179515.1). Lineage (NCBI taxonomy): Eukaryota > Metazoa > Arthropoda > Malacostraca > Decapoda > Atyidae > Halocaridina > Halocaridina rubra. The sequence goes on along the minus strand of JAXCGZ010018952.1, from coordinate 115,065 downwards.
TATCTGAGTGGGGCACTCAAAATTTAGTTAAATTCAATGCCTCCAAGACACAGTTTCTGGCTATCTCTTTAGCTTCTCCTCCTGATAACCCTATTGTCTTTGAAACTAACAAAATTTACCCTCTCAATTCTATCAACATATTAGGAATCCATATAGCCTCTAACTTGTCTTGGAGGAATCACATTATTCAAATTTCTAAATCTTCATCCAAAATATTGGTGGTTTTGTTTCGTTTCCGTCATTACTTTTCCTCTTTATAGCTACTAAAAATTTATAAAGGTCTTATCCGTCCCTGCTTAGAATACTGCTCACACATCTGGGGTGCTTCTTATAGTTATCTCCTTGATAGGGTTGAATCTAAGGCAGTCAGACTCATTAATGATCCTTCTCTTACTTCTAATCTGGATTCTCTCCCCCTATGCCATAAGGTATCCCTTTCTCTTCTCTATCGCTACTTCCATCACTGCTCTGATGAGTTGGCGAGTTGCATCCCTCCCCCACTGCCGAGGCCACGTAACACTCGCCAAGCGGTCTCATCTCACAAGTACTGTGTGGAGATTTGTAGCTTGCGGATTGTTCGGTACAGTGACTGCTTCTTCCCATCTACCTCCAGACTCTGGAACTCACTTCCTCCTTCTGTCTTTCCTAATTCTTATAACCTTTCATCCTTCAAAAAGCAGATCTATCGTCATCTCAGGGCCTAGTCCTCCATATCTCTGGGTCCTCTGTACTTTTGACTGTTTTTTCTGTCTGTCATTTTCCTTAGTATGTTATTACCTCATCTCTGCTTTGTCCTTAACCTTTTTCTTTTCCTTCATCTTGGTGTTTTCTCGTGCCCGGGCCTTTATTGATAATGAATTAGTGTTTATTCAACTGATCATGATCCATATAATTTGGATCACATTCATCCTCACAAACTAAAGGTGGCATAGCTTCAATACGTCAACCACTTAACAAATGTGAAGGAGTTAATGGTTCAGGTGAGTCCCTGATGCTATCAAGACTATATGTCAGTGGTCTGTTATTGATTCGAGACTGAATTTCAACGACAACTGTGTGAATTTCTTCTAAACCGGCACGCTTGCGATATGATACCGTATGCAGACAAACTCTGACCAGTTTAATCATGCACTCATAAAAGTCACCTTGCCACAGGTCTCTAGGAGCTATAAATATGCAGACAATACTCTGGGAACCAAAATACTCTTGAATCTGTCGATCATTAGCAACCTGCTAAAAAACTTAGCATTTGCTTTAAAATTAGAGCCACAGTCAGATATGACTTGTTTTAGTACTGACTGTGTCCCACAATATTTGCAGAAAATCAACAAGAATTACCCTAGTGTCATAGCTTGAGCTACATCCAAGTGAAGACCTCTTGTGAATGCACATGAACAAAGACATATATACACCTTCCTAGGGTTACCATCTTCTGTCTTGGCAATCAATATGGGTCCTGTATAATCTACACCCACTACTTCAAATGATCTATTTAACCCAACTCCAGTAAGGGCAAGAAGGTAGGCCCAGGATATGTGAATGGTTTTCCCTCAACTTTTTTGCATGTTACACACCCTCTTATCACATTTCGGACTGCTTGTCAAGGCTTCGGAATCCAACACTGTCGTCAAACTATAGCTAGGGCATCTTGCACTCCTCCGTGTAATTTGTACCTATGTGCCCTCTGGATAAAGAGTACAGTGATATAATCTTTGGGTACCATTAATATAGGGTATTTAGCACTTTCAATCAAATTAGAGTGCTGTAGACGACCACTTGACTTAACTAACCCTACTGAATCATCAAAATTGAGACCTAAATCCCTTATCAGAGCAGAACATTTGGCAGATAAACTGGTTGGCTTCCGTCTAAGATGACATAAGCCAGTAAACTTAACTGTGTGTCTATTTTCAGAGTACACCAACCAACTGACGATTTCCTGGTAATGCATCAGTTGAGACAAACGTAACCAATACATGGGAGGTTCTGGAATAGTTCTCATCACCACCATGTTACTTGATGATTGGAGCAATAAATTGCTTAAGAACTGGAAAACATATTTAGTAACTATAGAGATCTTGTGCAATGAAGAATATTTCTTAGCTTAAAATATACATTCAACAGCAACAGAAACTGGTTGTCATTCTGCTGTGAACATAGTGCTTTGGCTGTAAACTAACATAATGTAACCAAGAAGGACCTTTAAACCAAAAGGAGTTATGTCGTATTGGGTTTACAACAAATGCTGCTTATAATAATAATAATAATAATAATAATAATAATAATAATAACAATAATAATAATAAATAAAAAAATAATATATATATATATATATATATATATATATAGTTCATCCATTTATTTTTCATCTCTATATATTAATAAATTTGTTTTTGTCTAGTTTCCCTTACCCTTCCTTCCTGGTGGTCCTCTAGGGGTTAAAAGTTGGACCAGTTGAAGTGGCCAATGGTCATTTCATAGATGATGATAAAAAGATGTGTACATATTTAAATGAATATTTCTTAATGTCTGTATTTACCAATGAAAGCTTGGAATATATTCTAGAGGTAGAATATATATACACAGACCGTCCCGATAATATACTTAGTACAATAAATATTACGAGGGATGATGTAAAAAAAAGAAATAGATAAATCAAAGGCTCATAAATCTCCGGGACCTGATGAAATTTATGCTAGAGTATTAAAGAAGTGCAAGGCAGAGCTTAGTTGTGCACTAACTGCACTATTCTATAATTTAATAAAATTAGGATTGGTACCCAAGGAGTGGAAATTGGCAGATGTGTTACCAATATTTAAAAAAGGAGAATGGGTTAAAAAGAAAAACTACAGGCCTGCATTTTTTCTTTTTAAATTCAATATAATTTTCCAATATAACCAACAGTATATAAAAAAAATAAATAAAGCCATTAAATTTATAAAAAATGAGATACTAGTTCAATATTTTTTATGTTTATAAGTGTGTTTTATATCGTATAGTTTGTTTTCTGTAGATTATGTATTGATTGTTCTTTTGCCCCTGTCTAGCCAGCAGCTGACATAGCAAGCTTTTTCCTAAGAAGCAAGTCTCTCTTTCCCTATGTAAGCACACCATATGAGTACAGTATACTGTACAGGTACTATTTACAGTTTTGTACTATACAGTAACACAGTACAGGTATTGTAGTGTAATATAGTACAGATATTATTATGTACAGGATATGTGTTGTTTCATTATACAGTACAGTACCTGTATATTATGTTAATTTTCAAGTTTAGAATAGTATTATGATTAATTTTAGTCCCCTGTACATATCAAACATGAACTTACATATGGCTGTTTGAAACGTAACTCATTTGTAACTCAGCGACTGTCTGTATGTTGAAACCATAAGAATTTAAACTATATGCAGCTTTATGTAATACTTGCCATCAAATTATTCAATTAAGATCTAATGCATATCTTTTGAGGCACTGTTTATGTTTAAACAAAAACATCTTGCATTACTGTACTGACTAGGATACAAGTTTCAGTTACGGCTCTCTTTCTCTGCCTACATCTACACCGAATATTCTTGTATATTCTTTACACATGTCTTATTATCCCTTCACATCTGACAAGTCACAATACTCCCCATCTCTGTTTCTCTGTATGTTTGCTTCATGCCCAGGCCCAATGATGGTAGTTATTTTTTTTTTCTTTTGTCCATCCTGGTGTCACAATCATAAAAAAAAAGTAAGGCTTTCAGTTCTTAACATGCAAGAAACAACACACTCAGAATGATTGAGTAAAACTTTAAAACAAGATTTCTCTTTTTGCATATATACATATAAAATGGCCGCAATGTTCCTTGTAAAGGGGGTGGCGAGTCAAAGCAAGAACTGCATGCAACATACATTTCTCTGTCAACTGAGGAAGTCTCTTCCTAAATTACTTATTACTATCATGATACAACCACAAAATGTGCTATATATAAAAATTTATCTATATACTTACTCAGTGCAAAGTTTGGTGCATCACCCCTCAATAGAGTATTGAAGTCATTAACAGGTGTTGCTGATGTAACTTTTGTAACCAAGGCTCGGCTTAAATCACTGGCACTTACAGAGGTATCATCATCTAGTTTCTTTTTCTTGTTGATCTCTTCCTCTTTGCTAAAAAAATTAGATGAAAGCTGTATCTTATCTATCTGCTTAAACATTTATGAATATATTATCAAACAGTAATTTCAGTCCCTGTACTAATTATCCAAGAAAACTTCCCATCATCCAATTAGCAGAGCTAGGACTGTCAAAAGTGAAGAATATCCAAACTTGAAGCATAATAATAATCTCTTATCTATCTACCTTAGCTGTCTCCCCCAATTTGGGGGTAGCCGACATTAAAAAAAAAATAGAAACAATAAGGGGATTACTTTGCTCTATGGGCAATGACGAGGGACTTAGCGAACGTTCAGATGGCACAGCTGGAGTGCCACAGCCCATTCTCCCGGCTCTTCCACAACCTGTGTCGATTCATAAATGCCAACTCCCCTACTGCCCCTACCACAGGGCTACCTCTGTAAGATGCAGCCCCATGGTAACAGCAGATGCCCATCAGAGCTGCGTCACAATCGCTCGCCACTCATTCCTATTCCTAGCACGCTTACTTGCTTCCCTCACATCCATCCTCCTATCATTCAGGGCTCTCCTTACTCCATCCATCCACCCAAACCTAGGCCTCACTCTAGCATTTCTCCCATCAACTCTCGCATTCATTACCTTTTTCAGCAGTCTTTCATCATCCATCCTTTCCACATGGCCAAACCACATCAGAACATTCATATCTACTCTGGCTGCAAATTCTCTCCTCACAACCGTTCTTGCTCTCACCACTTCATTCCTAACCCTATCAAACCGAGATACACCAATCATACTCCTCAGGCATTTCATCTCAAACACATTTAGTTTCCGTCTCTCACTTACTTTCATACCCCGTAACTCTGATCCATACATCACAGTTGGCACAACCACTTTCTCATACAAAACTTTCTTAACATTCATTTCCAACCCTCTATTCTTCATCACTCCTTTCAACGCACCCAACATTTTACATCCTTCATTCACTCTGTGACACACATCTGCTTCCACTCCCATTTGCAGCTATAACCGAGCATGAATACTTAAACTGATCAACTTCCTCAAGTGTCTCTCCATTCAACATAACATTCAATCTAGCACCATCCTCATTTCTTGTACACCTCATAACCTTACTCTTTCCCACATTCACTCGCAACTTCCTTCTCTCACACACCATTCCAAATTCTGACACTAACCAACACAGCCTCTCCTCTGAATCTGCCACCACCACAGTATCATCTGCAAACAGCAACTGATTCAGCTCCCACTCGCTATCATCCCCATCTACCATTCTCAAACCTCGACCACGCACTCGGTCATTCACCTCTCTTACAACTCCATCAATATACAAATTGAACAGCCATGGTGACATCACATATCCCTGTCTCAGTCCCACACTCACTGGAAACCACTCACTCACTTCTTTCCCTACCCTAACACAAGCTCTACTGCCCTCATACAAATTCTTCACTGCATGCAACAGTTTACCATCAATTCCATATAACCTCAAAACATTCCACATTGCCTCTCTATCAACTCTACCATACGCTTTCTCAAGATCCAAAAATGCAAAATACACATCCTTACCCTTTGCTAAATATTTCTCACATAACAGCCTAACTATAAAAATCTGATCTATACAACTAATATCTCTCCTAAAACCACTCTGCACTTCTGCGATCACATTTTCTGTCTTATTCCTAATCCTATTAATCAGTATCCTACCATACACTTTGCCTACCACACTCAACAAACTTATACCCCTAAAATTACTGCATTCATACACATCTCCGCTACCTTTGTATAGGGGCACTATACAAGCAATCACCCATTCCACTGGCACCATTGACAACATAAAGCATATATTAAACACTCTCACTAACCATTCCAAAGCAGCCACACCCCCTTCTTTCAACATTTCTGCTCTCACACTATCCATTCCAGGTGCTTTACCTGCTTTCTCTTCATACAATGCCCTCTTCACCTCCTCTCTTGTAATCTCTCTCTCATTTTCATCTCCCATTACTGGCACTTGAACACCCCCCACTGCCACTATAGCTGCCTCTCCATCTTCCTCAGCATTCAGCAAGCACTCAATATATTCTGCCTATCTTTTCCTTGCATCGTTCCCTCTTAACATCTATTCATTCACATCTTTCACTGTCTCTTCCATCCTCGATCCACCCTTCCTTACTCTATTCACTTCCTTCCAAAACTTCTTTTTATTCTCCTTATATGACCTACTAAAATCCTGTCCCCCACCTAACATTTGGCAGCCTCTTCTCTTCCTCTACCTTCCGCTTGGTTTCCACATTTTACTCCCTATATCTTTCATACTTCTCTCTACTTTTACACTGCAGCCATTCCTCAAAAGCCCTCTTTTTCTCTTCCACCTTCATTCCACCACTCGCTGCCCCTCCTCATGCCTCCTCCAACAAACCTCTTTCCACACATATCACTTGCATGTCCCACAAAACATTCCTGCATCAACCCCCATTCCTCCTCCAACTCCCCAACTTCTTTTTCTTTCACCCTGTCAAATGCCACTTTCAACCTGTCCTGATATTCCTGTCTCTTCTCTGGCTTTTTCAACTCTTCCACCTTCACCATTTCCCTTCTACATCCCCCCACTCTTTTGCTACTACCACTTTTACTTCAACCAAAAAATGATCAGACATCCCAGCAGCCACACCCCTAGAGGCACGCACATCTTTCACTCTACCAATTATGTTCTTTGCTACCAACACATAATCCATCAATGCTCTTTCTTCCACTCTTCAATTTGCCACTCTCATCCATGAAATGTATACTTATTTATTAACTTCTTGAAAAAACTATTACCTATCACCAACTCTTGCTCCACACACATATCTAACAGTCTCCTGCCACTCTCATTCCCACCTGGTACCCCAATACTTTCCTACAACACCTTCTACCTCTCCATCACCCACTCTGGGATTCAAGTCACCCAACACAACTAAAGTTCCTTCTACTCAGACCATCCACACACTTAGTTAACTCTTTCCAGAATTCATCCCGCTCTTCCTCACTGCTCTCACATCCAGGCCCATACACACTAATAAAAGCCCAACATTTCCTACCTATCCTAGCCCTCACCCACATCAGCCTAGATGAGACTTCTTTCCATTCCACTACCTTATTTACCATCCATTCACTCAGCAATAATGCCACACTTTCTCTCGCTCTCCCCCTTTCAACCCCAGACACCCTACCTGTCACATCACCAAATGCCACTTCTCCTTTTCCTTTCATCTTCATCTCACACAATGCTAATACATCCATCCTCCTCCTACCAAACATATATCCAAGCTCACATATTTTGCTCTCTATCGTACTACAACCACGCACATTTAGACACCTCAAAACTATATATATATATATATATATATATATATATATATATATATATATATATATATATAGTAATCCCTCGTTTTTCGCGGGGGTTCAGTTCTGGGACTGGCCGCGTTAGGTGAATTTTCGCGAAGTAGGAACAACTAAAAAAAAATATATAATATATATATATATATATATATATATATATATATATATATATATATATATATATATATATATATATATATATAAAGATGATTATGACACTACGACGGGCCAAAAATGATAAAATAAAACAGCCTTTATCAGGCTGTAAAGAGAAACAGAGATGGAGAGAGTAATGACCTGTCAGATGTGAAGGGATTATAAAAGATGTGTAATGAATATCCAGCTCTCTGCTGGGTTTTAATATACCTCTGCATTACTTTCATGATGTCTATTCCAATAAGTCTCCTTATATATTATTATTATTATTATTGGCAACAATAATTTTCCTTTGATGATGATTGTGGAGATTACAGTGTTCCTTCAATTATCGCGAAGGTTCGGTTCCGGGACCCGGTGCGAAACAGGAAAATCGCGAAGTAGGATCAGCCTATATGTACATAGATATTTTAATTTATTTTTACGTTTACACTGTATAAACCCTCCCTGTACTGTTAAAAAAAACACCCTTTACTTTATAAATAACAGCATGCAATGTAAATTTATGTGAAAGTGACAGATAAAATTACGGTGAATGAGGTAGTAATGACATGACATACTCATGTACATAGGTATTTTACAATTATTTTTACGTTTACGTACTGTATAAACACTCCCTGCACTGTTAAAAAAACACCCTTTACTTTATAAATAACAACATGCAACGTAAATTTATATGAAAGTGATAGATAAAATTACGGTGAATGAGGTGGTAATGACATGACATACTCATGTACATAGGTATTTTACAATTATTTTTACGTTTACGTACTGTATAAACCCTCGCTGCACTGTTAAAAAAAAACACTCTTTACATTATAAATAACAGCATGCAACGTAAATTTATATGTACGTGATAGGTAAACTTACCGTGAATGAGGTGGTAATGACGTTTCTTGACCCCGGAGGAAATTATTTTGCAGCCAAAAAAAGCTTTACGGCTGCTTTTTGGGGGAGAAGAACATGGTAATGGGGAGTTGCTGTCGCTGTTTCTTCTTTTGTTGCAAGATGGTCTGGTAATGAATCATGCAATCGTCGAGAATATTACAGAAGGTCACCGAACGAACCATATTATCGTCATATTCCTGCGAGAGTTTTTGGGCTGCTTTCACATATTCATGTATGGCTGCCAGACGTTCGAGTGTAAGACCAGGTTCTTCAATGTCTTCGTGCGTTTCCTGAAGTTCTTCTTCTTCTTTGCTTGCTGATTTCGTCATTTCTTCCAAATCTTCATCACTCAAAGGCTGCGAGTGGCAGTCAATCAGTTCATTCACAACTTTGTGAGTCATATCTTTAAAGCCTTCTCCTCCTAGCAATGCAGCCAACTTCACAGCTTTCGCAACTGCCGAGTTATGGACTTTGTCAGGAGCAAATCCCTTGTAGTCGTGGATGACTTCGGGCCACAATTTCTTCCAGCTAGTATTGATTGTGGCTGACTTCATCTCTTTGATTACATTCTGAATATTTTGAAGGCATGTGGCAATCATGTAATTACGCCAGTACGTCTTCATTGAGAATTCTTTGTCCAAATCCATGGATTTAACCAGGTTCACCAGGGCATTTCGTGTGTAGAGGGCCTTGAACGCACGAATAACGCCTTGATCCAAAGGCTGAATCAGTGACGTATTCGGTGGCAGGAACTCGACTTGAACACCATTATATTCGAGATTAGTTGCGTGGCCACCAGCATTATCCATCAAAAGAAGGACTTTAAATCCAAGGCCATTTTCCGCAAGATAAAGTTTAACCTGAGGGATAAAGCATTGGTGAAACCAGTCCGATGTGAGGCTTTTCGTGATCCAGGCCTTAGGGTTATGCATCCAATACACTGGCAGCAGATTCTTGTTTTTATTCTTCAAAGCCCTAGGGTTCTTTGACTTGTAGATAAGCCCGGGCTTTAACATGAAGCCCGCAGCATTCCCGCACATGATGAGGGTAATGCGATCTTTGTGCGCTTTAAATCCCGGGGCTTTAGCTTCTTCCTTGAAGAGAAAAGTGCGAGATGGCATTCTCTTCCAAAATAACCCAGTCTCATCCACGTTAAAGACTTGCTCAGGAGCATATTCCCCTTCGGCGATAATTTTCTTGAAGTCGTTCTTCACGTAATTTTCTGCGGCAGCTGTATCTGCAGAGGCAGCTTCGCCATGCACTGAAACGCTTTTTAGGCCATAGCATTTTTTAAATTTGGCGAACCATCCCTTGCTAGCAATGAACGGTTGTATCCTCAGTGGAGAATCGCTGGAGGGTCCTGGCTATGGGTCGTCGATATCTTCTTCTCTCCCCTCCACCTCTCCACGGTCGCCACTGTCGTCGACGGGTTCGTTTGTAGCGAATGTATCGCCTTTGTTTGTAAGATATTGCTATCTAAGCTGATGTTTTTCTTTCTGCAATCAGCACTCCACAGGGCCAAAGCAGCTTCCATCCGCACTACTGCCTTATTGCGGGATGTTACGACCCTCTTCGCTGACTTATTAAAAGAAATACTCGCTGTTTTCCTGATCTCTGCCTCGCCCTTTTTGATGTAGCAAACATTAGATTCATTGAGGCCAAAATAGCGGCCGACATCCGTAAACCTTTTTCCTTCTTTCAACATATCTAAGAGTTTCACCTTATCTATTATGGTTAACATCCTCCTTAGCCGCTTAGGCTGACTACCAGAAGCCTTAGAAGATGAAGGATGCTTGGGAAGCATTGCAAAGGTTAAATTACGCGTGAAAATAAATCACAAGCAAAACATATTAATAAGCACAACGTGAACGGCGCACACGTGAGTTAGACTGAACGAGTGAGGCGAGACAATGGAAGATGGTGGGAAAATCAAACTTCAATGAAAAAGCCAATCAGACCCCATGATACAGAACATACAGAAAAACAATTCTGTGATTCGTCGTCTCCTGACCTTTCAGCCAATAGCATTCCATGAACTATCTCACGTAGGTGAGAGCCTTTTCGTTTTCCGAAACGCTGATAGCGGTATCGTATTTTACATGGTGCAATACTGTTAGTATTTATGTTTTTTACTCATTTTTACTGTTTTATTATTCTTAGGCTAGGAAATACGTGTTTTATCAATAAAATAATGAAAATTTTAATATTCACTAGGTCACGTAGGTAAGAGCCTTTGCGTTTTCCGAAACGTGATACCGGTATTGTATTTTACATGGTGCAATACTGCTAGTACTGTATTTATGTTTTTTACTATTTTTTACTGTTTTATTATTCTTAGGTTAGGAAATACTTGTTTTATCAATAAAATAATGAAAATTTTAATATTCACTAGGTCACGTAAGAGAGAGCCTTTGTGTTTTCCAAAACGCTGATACCGGTATCGTATTTTACATGGTGCAATACTGTTAGTATTTATGTATTTTACTATATTTTACGGTTTTATTATTCTTAGGCTAAGAAATACGTTTTTTTATCAATAAAATCATGAAACTTTTGGAAATTTTAATATATAGGCTAGCTCACTTAGGTGCGACCCCAATACATTGTACGCTATCGGACACTATTTCACATGATGCAATACTGTGAGTTATATATCTCAATTTATGTTTTTTACTATTTCTTACTGTTTTATTATTCGTAGGCTGGGAAAATTTTTTTCTTATCAATAAAATAATGAAATTTTTTTTTCAATAAAAAATTGAAAATATTGAAACTTTATTTTTTTAATATTTTAATATTTTTGCATATACCCCCCCCCCAAAAAAAAAGAGCGGTACAGTGAATTCGCGAGCCAAGAAACACGATACAGCGAAGGATCACTGTATTATTATTATTATTATCATCATTATTATTACGAATTTGTAAGTAAACCATTATTTTTACAATAAATAATGTAGTTTTGGTTGAATGAACAAGAGGTAATTAAAGGTCTCTCTCTCTCTCTCTCCCAACATTCTATTCTACCCAACCCCCCACACTCTCATTATCCCAGCCAACTAGGGAGGGGCACTGTACACAGTTATTAAAGTAAATAAACCAATAGATGTACAAACAATGATGAGCCCTCAATAATAATAATAATAATAGTAATAATAATAATAATAACGATAATAATAATATTAATGATAATGATAGTAATCTCCACAATCATCATCATCAAAGGAAAATTATTGTCGCCAATAATAATAATAAGATCTAAGGAGAATTATTGGAATAGACATTATGAAAGTAATGCAGAGGTATATTAAAACCCAGCAGAGAGCTGGATATTCATTACACATCTTTTATAATCCCTTCACATCTGACAGGTCATTACACTCTTCATCTCTATTTCTCTTTACAGCCTGATAATGGCTGTTTTATTTTATCATTTTTTGGTCCATCCTGGCATCACAATAATCTTTAATTTATTTATTATTTATTTTTTGGTGCCAAAAAAAAAAAATCCGCGATGTACTGAATCCGTGATAGGTGAACCGCGAAATAGCAAGGGATTACTGTATTGATATATGAATAATTTTTTTACCCCAACTGGGACTTGAGCCTGGGACTTATAATTACTAAGTCAAGGTGCTACCAACTACACCACAGAAGGTTAAAAGGAATCAGACCTTATAGCTTACATCTGTTATAATTAGGAATAAAGGCATTTTACCTGAATGACACTATGTTCATATTACAGATTTCCCAACCTCACTCATGGTTTTGTTTTCGCATTTAATTCAACTCCCAATCTCATTCAGGGCCAACAATAACCAAATAAGCAGATTACGAATGTGGAAACATGAATAATTTTTTTTAATCCCGACCGGGACTTGAACCTAGGACTTATAATTACAAAGTCAAGGCACTACCAACTACACCACAGAAGGTTAAAAGGAATCAGACCTCATAGCTTATATCTGCTATACTTAGGAATGAATGCATTCTAGCTGAATGCCACTATGTTCATATTACAGATTCCCCAATCTCACTCATGGTTTTGTTTTCATATTTAATTTAACTTCCAATCTCATTTGGGACCAACAATAATAAAATAAGCACATTACATATGTGAAAACATGAATAATTTTTTTACCCTGACTGGGACTTGAACCCAGGATTTATAATTACCAAGTCAAGACACTACCGACTACACCACAGAAGGTTAAAAGGAATCAGATCTTATAGCTTATATCTGCTATACTTAGGAATGAACGCATTCTAGATGAATGCCACTATGTTCATATTACAGATTCCCCAACCTCACTCGTGGTTTTGTTTTCGCATTTAATTCAACTCCCAATCTCATTCGGGCTCAACAATAATCAAATAAGCACATTACATATGTGAAAACACAAATAATATTTTTCACCCCAACTGGTTTTCACATATGTGATGTGCTTATTTGGTTATTGTTGGTCCCGAATGAGAATGATAGTTGAATTAAATGTGAAAACGAAACCACAAGTGAGGTTGGGGAATTTGTAATATGAACACAGTGGCATTCAGCTAGAATGTGTTCATTCCTAAGTATAGCAGATATAAGCTATAAGGTCTGATTCCTTTTAACCTTCTGTGGTGTAGTTGGTAGCGCCTTGACTTAGTAATTATAAGTTCTAGGTTCAAGTCCCGGTCGGGGTAAAAAAATTACTCATGTTTTCACATATATAATGTGCTTATTTGGTTATTGTTGGTCCCGAATGAGATTGGGAGTTGAATTAAATGCGAAAACAAAACCACGAGTGAGGTTGGGGAATCTGTAATAAGAACATAGTGGCATTCAGGTAGAATGCGTTCATTCCTAGGTAAAGCAAATATAGGCCATACGGTCTGATTCCTTTTAACCTTCTGTGGTGTAGTTGGTAGTGCCTTGACTTAGTAATTATAAGTCCTAGGTTCAAGTCCCGGTCGGGGTAAAAAAATTACTCATGTTTTCACATATATAATGTGCTTATTTGGTTATTGTTGGTCCCGAATGAGAATGGGAGTTGAATTAAATGCGAAAACAAAACCATGAGTGAGGTTGAGGAATCTGTAATATGAATATAGTGGCATTCAGCTAGAATGTATTTATTCCTATGTATAGCAGATATAAGCTATAAGGTCTGATACCTTTTAACCTTCTGTGGTGTAGTTGGTAGCGCCTTGACTTAGTAATTATAAGTCCTAGGTTCAAGTCCCAGTCGGGGTAAAAAAAAAAGTGATCCATGTTTTCACATATTTACGTAATGTGCTTATTTGGTTATATATATATATATATATATATATATATATATATATATATATATATATATATATATATATATATATATATATATATATATATATATACACAGGGTGTCCATAAGGTCCTTGTGCACTTTAAAAAATTTATAACTAGGACTGTCAAAAGTGAAGAATGGGCAAACATAAAGCATAATAATATTAATAATTATAATAATAATAATAATAATAAACAAGGTGTCCATAAAGTCCGTGTGCATTTAAAAAAAAATATAACTCTATAAGTATTTGTGCTGGAAAGACTCTGCAAAAAGTATTAGAAAGTTTAATGTATCTAGTTTTAAAAAAATTATTTAGTGTTTGTTCAACAATATTTTTAAAAATTTTTCGAAACTTAAAAATTACTTTTTTTTCAGAATATCTTGTGACCCATGGCTTCAACAGAAGAAAAAGTAAATTGTGTCCTTTGGTTGGCTGAACTGAATTCTACTGTTGCTGTACAAAGAAGGTTTAGAGCTGAATTCAGTAAAGAATCACCTCATAGGAACTCTATAGCCAAATGGATGAAAAAATTCAAAGAGACAGTCTCTGTCAATGATAAGCCACGGTCTGGTAGACCACGTGTCGGTAAAGAAAGTGTAGCATCCATAGACGAAGCTTTTACGGCAAGTCCAAGAAAGTCACTAAGACGAGCATTGCTAGAGCTGAGGCTTTCAAAGTCCACTGTGCATAACATTCTGCAGGCAAGACTTCATATGAAAGCTTACAAAATCCAACTGCATCAAATGTTAGAAGAGGGCTATCATGCACGACTAACTTTCTGTCATCAGTTCTATGAAAAACTTAGCAATGATAATGCAGTTTTGAGTAGTATAACGTTCTCTGATGAAGTAATATTTCACATTAGTGGCAAGGTCTACAGGCATAATTGCCGAACTTGGGGAACTAAAAAACCCATATGAAACTGTTGAACTTGATAGAGATTCACTTAAAGTTAATGTGTGGAGTGCTTTGGGAAAAAAACATACGGCCATTCTTTTTTGAAAGTCATGTTATTAATGGTGACAGCTACTTACATATAATGCAGAATTACTTAATTCCTCAGGTCAAACAATTGGGACTGATAGATAATACAGTGTTTCAGCAAGGTGGTGCACCTTGCCACTTTGCTCTGTGCATCAGACAGTTTCTAAATGAGAAATTCCTAACATATGGATTGGAAGAGGTGGACCATTTTCTTGGCCTCAACGTTTGCCAGACTTGACTCCATTAGATTTTTTTTATGGGGACATGTGAAAACAATTGTGTATGCAACCAAACCTCGTTAGTTAGAAGACTTAAAAACTACAATACAGTGATCCCTCGTTTATCGTGGGATAGGTGAATTTCCACGAAGTAGGATCACCCTATATGTACATAGGTATTTTACATTTATTTTTACGTTTACTGTATAAACCCTTCCTGTACTGTTAACAAACCACTCTTTACTTTGTTAATAACAGCGTGCAAGCATAAATTTAAATTTTTTTGTACATAAAAGTGATAGGTAAACTTACCGTGAATGAGGTGGTAATGACATGGCATCGTCGAGAAGGTTGCAGGTCACCGAACAAACCATATTATCATCATGTTCTTGTGAGAGTTGTTGGAGTGCTGTCACGTGTTCATACAGGGTGCCAGACGTTTGAGTGTAAGGCCAGGTTCTTCGATTTCCTCGTGGCTCAGTTCCGAAGTGAATTGAATTTACAGTACGTAGGAAAACTCTTGATCATTATGAAAAATATTGAAGTGGAGAGGCCAAGTATCCTATCAGTGATGTTTTGAAATACAACAGTACTTTGTACAAACTGGTCTCAATTCAGGTCAGTCTTCAGAAACCAATTGTGTTCCTTCTCCTTCTATGATGAAGGTGGATGGCATTGAAAACTGAAAATGACACTAGTGCTCCCCCAGTAGAGGAAATCTCTTTTAAATCACACGTTTAAGAAGATATGCAGAAGCCGCTTGAATTAACAAGGAGTCTGTTGAGGCAAAGGAAATGATACTGATGCTCTCCCAGTAGAGGAAATCTTGTAAATCACACGTTAAAGAAGATCTGCAGAAGCCGCTTGAAATTAAAGTCTGTTAAGGCAAAGGAAATGATACTGATGCTCCTCCAGTACAAGAAATCTCTTGTAAATCACACTTTAAAGAAGATCTGCAAGAGCTGCTTGAAATTAAAGAGGGGCCTTTTGAGGCATAGGAGACTGTTATCGAAAGAACCCAACCCCTGAAGCTTAACATTTTAATAAGCATAACGTGAACTGCGCACATGTCAGTTAGCCTGAACGAGTGAGGCGAGACAATGGAAGATGGTGGGAGAACCAAACTTCAATCAAAACACCAATAAGACCCCGTGATACAGAACATACAGAAAAACAATTCTGTGATTCGTCGTCTTCCACCCTTTCAGCCAATAGCATTCCATGAACTATCTCACATAGGTGCGAGCCTTTGCGTTTTCCAATCTCATTCAGGGCCAACAATAACCAAATAAGCAGATTACGTATGTGGAAACATGAATAATTTTTTTTAATCCCGACCGGGACTTGAACCTAGGACTTATAATTACAAAGTCAAGGCACTACCAACTACACCACAGAAGGTTAAAAGGAATCAGACCTCATAGCTTATATCTGCTATACTTAGGAATGAATGCATTCTAGCTGAATGCCACTATGTTCATATTACAGATTCCCCAATCTCACTCATGGTTTTGTTTTCATATTTAATTTAACTTCCAATCTCATTTGGGACCAACAATAATAAAATAAGCACATTACATATGTGAAAACAAGAATAATTTTTTTACCCTGACTGGGACTTGAACCCAGGATTTATAATTACCAAGTCAAGACACTACCGACTACACCACAGAAGGTTAAAAGGAATCAGATCTTATAGCTTATATCTGCTATACTTAGGAATGAACGCATTCTAGATGAATGCCACTATGTTCATATTACAGATTCCCCAACCTCACTCGTGGTTTTGTTTTCGCATTTAATTCAACTCCCAATCTCATTCGGGCTCAACAATAATCAAATAAGCACATTACATATGTGAAAACACAAATAATATTTTTCACCCCAACTGGTTTTCACATATGTGATGTGCTTATTTGGTTATTGTTGGTCCTGAATGAGAATGATAGTTGAATTAAATGTGAAAACGAAACCACAAGTGAGGTTGGGGAATTTGTAATATGAACACAGTGGCATTCAGCTAGAATGTGTTCATTCCTAAGTATAGCAGATATAAGCTATAAGGTCTGATTCCTTTTAACCTTCTGTGGTGTAGTTGGTAGCGCCTTGACTTAGTAATTATAAGTTCTAGGTTCAAGTCCCGGTCGGGGTAAAAAAATTACTCATGTTTTCACATATATAATGTGCTTATTTGGTTATTGTTGGTCCCGAATGAGATTGGGAGTTGAATTAAATGCGAAAACAAAACCACGAGTGAGGTTGGGGAATCTGTAATAAGAACATAGTGGCATTCAGGTAGAATGCGTTCATTCCTAGGTAAAGCAAATATAGGCCATACGGTCTGATTCCTTTTAACCTTCTGTGGTGTAGTTGGTAGTGCCTTGACTTAGTAATTATAAGTCCTAGGTTCAAGTCCCGGTCGGGGTAAAAAAATGATTCATGTTTCCACATATGTAATGTGCTTATTTGGTTATTGTTGGTCCCGAATGAGAATGGGAGTTGAATTAAATGCGAAAACAAAACCATGAGTGAGGTTGAGGAATCTGTAATATGAATATAGTGGCATTCAGCTAGAATGTATTTATTCCTATGTATAGCAGATATAAGCTATAAGGTCTGATACCTTTTAACCTTCTGTGGTGTAGTTGGTAGCGCCTTGACTTAGTAATTATAAGTCCTAGGTTCAAGTCCCAGTCGGGGTAAAAAAAAAGTGATCCATGTTTTCACATATTTACGTAATGTGCTTATTTGGTTATATATATATATATATATATATATATATATATATATATATATATATATATATATATATATATATATATATATATATATATATATATATATATATATATATATATAAATATATATATACACAGGGTGTCCATAAGGTCCTTGTGCACTTTAAAAAATTTATAACTAGGACTGTCAAAAGTGAAGAATGGGCAAACATAAAGCATAATAATATTAATAATTATAATAATAATAATAATAATAAACAAGGTGTCCATAAAGTCCGTGTGCATTTAAAAAAAAATATAACTCTATAAGTATTTGTGCTGGAAAGACTCTGCAAAAAGTATTAGAAAGTTTAATGTATCTAGTTTTAAAAAAATTATTTAGTGTTTGTTCAACAATATTTTTAAAAATTTTTCGAAACTTAAAAATTACTTTTTTTTCAGAATATCTTGTGACCCATGGCTTCAACAGAAGAAAAAGTAAATTGTGTCCTTTGGTTGGCTGAACTGAATTCTACTGTTGCTGTACAAAGAAGGTTTAGAGCTGAATTCAGTAAAGAATCACCTCATAGGAACTCTATAGCCAAATGGATGAAAAAATTCAAAGAGACAGTCTCTGTCAATGATAAGCCACGGTCTGGTAGACCACGTGTCGGTAAAGAAAGTGTAGCATCCATAGACGAAGCTTTTACGGCAAGTCCAAGAAAGTCACTAAGACGAGCATTGCTAGAGCTGAGGCTTTCAAAGTCCACTGTGCATAACATTCTGCAGGCAAGACTTCATATGAAAGCTTACAAAATCCAACTGCATCAAATGTTAGAAGAGGGCTATCATGCACGACTAACTTTCTGTCATCAGTTCTATGAAAAACTTAGCAATGATAATGCAGTTTTGAGTAGTATAACGTTCTCTGATGAAGTAATATTTCACATTAGTGGCAAGGTCTACAGGCATAATTGCCGAACTTGGGGAACTAAAAAACCCATATGAAACTGTTGAACTTGATAGAGATTCACTTAAAGTTAATGTGTGGAGTGCTTTGGGAAAAAAACATACGGCCATTCTTTTTTGAAAGTCATGTTATTAATGGTGACAGCTACTTACATATAATGCAGAATTACTTAATTCCTCAGGTCAAACAATTGGGACTGATAGATAATACAGTGTTTCAGCAAGGTGGTGCACCTTGCCACTTTGCTCTGTGCATCAGACAGTTTCTAAATGAGAAATTCCTAACATATGGATTGGAAGAGGTGGACCATTTTCTTGGCCTCAACGTTTGCCAGACTTGACTCCATTAGATTTTTTTTTATGGGGACATGTGAAAACAATTGTGTATGCAACCAAACCTCGTTAGTTAGAAGACTTAAAAACTACAATACAGTGATCCCTCGTTTATCGTGGGATAGGTGAATTTCCACGAAGTAGGATCACCCTATATGTACATAGGTATTTTACATTTATTTTTACGTTTACTGTATAAACACTTCCTGTACTGTTAACAAACCACTCTTTACTTTGTTAATAACAGCGTGCAAGCATAAATTTAAATTTTTTTGTACATAAAAGTGATAGGTAAACTTACCGTGAATGAGGTGGTAATGACATGGCATCGTCGAGAAGGTTGCAGGTCACCGAACAAACCATATTATCATCATGTTCTTGTGAGAGTTGTTGGAGTGCTGTCACGTGTTCATACAGGGTGCCAGACGTTTGAGTGTAAGGCCAGGTTCTTCGATTTCCTCGTGGCTCAGTTCCGAAGTGAATTGAATTTACAGTACGTAGGAAAACTCTTGATCATTATGAAAAATATTGAAGTGGAGAGGCCAAGTATCCTATCAGTGATGTTTTGAAATACAACAGTACTTTGTACAAACTGGTCTCAATTCAGGTCAGTCTTCAGAAACCAATTGTGTTCCTTCTCCTTCTATGATGAAGGTGGATGGCATTGAAAACTGAAAATGACACTAGTGCTCCCCCAGTAGAGGAAATCTCTTTTAAATCACACGTTTAAGAAGATATGCAGAAGCCGCTTGAATTAACAAGGAGTCTGTTGAGGCAAAGGAAATGATACTGATGCTCTCCCAGTAGAGGAAATCTTGTAAATCACACGTTAAAGAAGATCTGCAGAAGCCGCTTGAAATTAAAGTCTGTTAAGGCAAAGGAAATGATACTGATGCTCCTCCAGTACAAGAAATCTCTTGTAAATCACACTTTAAAGAAGATCTGCAAGAGCTGCTTGAAATTAAAGAGGGGCCTTTTGAGGCATAGGAGACTGTTATCGAAAGAACCCAACCCCTGAAGCTTAACATTTTAATAAGCATAACGTGAACTGCGCACATGTCAGTTAGCCTGAACGAGTGAGGCGAGACAATGGAAGATGGTGGGAGAACCAAACTTCAATCAAAACACCAATAAGACCCCGTGATACAGAACATACAGAAAAACAATTCTGTGATTCGTCGTCTTCCACCCTTTCAGCCAATAGCATTCCATGAACTATCTCACATAGGTGCGAGCCTTTGCGTTTTCCAATCTCATTCAGGGCCAACAATAACCAAATAAGCAGATTACGTATGTGGAAACATGAATAATTTTTTTTAATCCCGACCGGGACTTGAACCTAGGACTTATAATTACAAAGTCAAGGCACTACCAACTACACCACAGAAGGTTAAAAGGAATCAGACCTCATAGCTTATATCTGCTATACTTAGGAATGAATGCATTCTAGCTGAATGCCACTATGTTCATATTACAGATTCCCCAATCTCACTCATGGTTTTGTTTTCATATTTAATTTAACTTCCAATCTCATTTGGGACCAACAATAATAAAATAAGCACATTACATATGTGAAAACAAGAATAATTTTTTTACCCTGACTGGGACTTGAACCCAGGATTTATAATTACCAAGTCAAGACACTACCGACTACACCACAGAAGGTTAAAAGGAATCAGATCTTATAGCTTATATCTGCTATACTTAGGAATGAACGCATTCTAGATGAATGCCACTATGTTCATATTACAGATTCCCCAACCTCACTCGTGGTTTTGTTTTCGCATTTAATTCAACTCCCAATCTCATTCGGGCTCAACAATAATCAAATAAGCACATTACATATGTGAAAACACAAATAATATTTTTCACCCCAACTGGTTTTCACATATGTGATGTGCTTATTTGGTTATTGTTGGTCCTGAATGAGAATGATAGTTGAATTAAATGTGAAAACGAAACCACAAGTGAGGTTGGGGAATTTGTAATATGAACACAGTGGCATTCAGCTAGAATGTGTTCATTCCTAAGTATAGCAGATATAAGCTATAAGGTCTGATTCCTTTTAACCTTCTGTGGTGTAGTTGGTAGCGCCTTGACTTAGTAATTATAAGTTCTAGGTTCAAGTCCCGGTCGGGGTAAAAAAATTACTCATGTTTTCACATATATAATGTGCTTATTTGGTTATTGTTGGTCCCGAATGAGATTGGGAGTTGAATTAAATGCGAAAACAAAACCACGAGTGAGGTTGGGGAATCTGTAATAAGAACATAGTGGCATTCAGGTAGAATGCGTTCATTCCTAGGTAAAGCAAATATAGGCCATACGGTCTGATTCCTTTTAACCTTCTGTGGTGTAGTTGGTAGTGCCTTGACTTAGTAATTATAAGTCCTAGGTTCAAGTCCCGGTCGGGGTAAAAAAATGATTCATGTTTCCACATATGTAATGTGCTTATTTGGTTATTGTTGGTCCCGAATGAGAATGGGAGTTGAATTAAATGCGAAAACAAAACCATGAGTGAGGTTGAGGAATCTGTAATATGAATATAGTGGCATTCAGCTAGAATGTATTTATTCCTATGTATAGCAGATATAAGCTATAAGGTCTGATACCTTTTAACCTTCTGTGGTGTAGTTGGTAGCGCCTTGACTTAGTAATTATAAGTCCTAGGTTCAAGTCCCAGTCGGGGTAAAAAAAAAGTGATCCATGTTTTCACATATTTACGTAATGTGCTTATTTGGTTATATATATATATATATATATATATATATATATATATATATATATATATATATATATATATATATATATATATATATATATATATATATATATATATATACACAGGGTGTCCATAAGGTCCTTGTGCACTTTAAAAAATTTATAACTAGGACTGTCAAAAGTGAAGAATGGGCAAACATAAAGCATAATAATATTAATAATTATAATAATAATAATAATAATAATAAACAAGGTGTCCATAAAGTCCGTGTGCATTTAAAAAAAAATATAACTCTATAAGTATTTGTGCTGGAAAGACTCTGCAAAAAGTATTAGAAAGTTTAATGTATCTAGTTTTAAAAAAATTATTTAGTGTTTGTTCAACAATATTTTTAAAAATTTTTCGAAACTTAAAAATTACTTTTTTTTCAGAATATCTTGTGACCCATGGCTTCAACAGAAGAAAAAGTAAATTGTGTCCTTTGGTTGGCTGAACTGAATTCTACTGTTGCTGTACAAAGAAGGTTTAGAGCTGAATTCAGTAAAGAATCACCTCATAGGAACTCTATAGCCAAATGGATGAAAAAATTCAAAGAGACAGTCTCTGTCAATGATAAGCCACGGTCTGGTAGACCACGTGTCAGTAAAGAAAGTGTAGCATCCATAGACGAAGCTTTTACGGCAAGTCCAAGAAAGTCACTAAGACGAGCATTGCTAGAGCTGAGGCTTTCAAAGTCCACTGTGCATAACATTCTGCAGGCAAGACTTCATATGAAAGCTTACAAAATCCAACTGCATCAAATGTTAGAAGAGGGCTATCATGCACGACTAACTTTCTGTCATCAGTTCTATGAAAAACTTAGCAATGATAATGCAGTTTTGAGTAGTATAACGTTCTCTGATGAAGTAATATTTCACATTAGTGGCAAGGTCTACAGGCATAATTGCCGAACTTGGGGAACTAAAAAACCCATATGAAACTGTTGAACTTGATAGAGATTCACTTAAAGTTAATGTGTGGAGTGCTTTGGGAAAAAAACATACGGCCATTCTTTTTTGAAAGTCATGTTATTAATGGTGACAGCTACTTACATATAATGCAGAATTACTTAATTCCTCAGGTCAAACAATTGGGACTGATAGATAATACAGTGTTTCAGCAAGGTGGTGCACCTTGCCACTTTGCTCTGTGCATCAGACAGTTTCTAAATGAGAAATTCCTAACATATGGATTGGAAGAGGTGGACCATTTTCTTGGCCTCAACGTTTGCCAGACTTGACTCCATTAGATTTTTTTTATGGGGACATGTGAAAACAATTGTGTATGCAACCAAACCTCGTTAGTTAGAAGACTTAAAAACTACAATACAGTGATCCCTCGTTTATCGTGGGATAGGTGAATTTCCACGAAGTAGGATCACCCTATATGTACATAGGTATTTTACATTTATTTTTACGTTTACTGTATAAACCCTTCCTGTACTGTTAACAAACCACTCTTTACTTTGTTAATAACAGCGTGCAAGCATAAATTTAAATTTTTTTGTACATAAAAGTGATAGGTAAACTTACCGTGAATGAGGTGGTAATGACATGGCATCGTCGAGAAGGTTGCAGGTCACCGAACAAACCATATTATCATCATGTTCTTGTGAGAGTTGTTGGAGTGCTGTCACGTGTTCATACAGGGTGCCAGACGTTTGAGTGTAAGGCCAGGTTCTTCGATTTCCTCGTGGCTCAGTTCCGAAGTGAATTGAATTTACAGTACGTAGGAAAACTCTTGATCATTATGAAAAATATTGAAGTGGAGAGGCCAAGTATCCTATCAGTGATGTTTTGAAATACAACAGTACTTTGTACAAACTGGTCTCAATTCAGGTCAGTCTTCAGAAACCAATTGTGTTCCTTCTCCTTCTATGATGAAGGTGGATGGCATTGAAAACTGAAAATGACACTAGTGCTCCCCCAGTAGAGGAAATCTCTTTTAAATCACACATTTAAGAAGATATGCAGAAGCCGCTTGAATTAACGAGGAGTCTGTTGAGGCAAAGGAAATGATACTGATGCTCTCCCAGTAGAGGAAATCTTGTAAATCACACGTTAAAGAAGATCTGCAGAAGCCGCTTGAAATTAAAGTCTGTTAAGGCAAAGGAAATGATACTGATGCTCCTCCAGTACAAGAAATCTCTTGTAAATCACACTTTAAAGAAGATCTGCAAGAGCTGCTTGAAATTAAAGAGGGGCCTTTTGAGGCATAGGAGACTGTTATCGAAAGAACCCAACCCCTGAAGCTTAACATTTTAATAAGCATAACGTGAACTGCGCACATGTCAGTTAGCCTGAACGAGTGAGGCGAGACAATGGAAGATGGTGGGAGAACCAAACTTCAATCAAAACACCAATAAGACCCCGTGATACAGAACATACAGAAAAACAATTCTGTGATTCGTCGTCTTCCACCCTTTCAGCCAATAGCATTCCATGAACTATCTCACATAGGTGCGAGCCTTTGCGTTTTCCAAGACGCCAATACAGTGTACGCTATCGTACAGTATTTCACATGGTGCAATACTGTGAGTGTATATGTTTAAATTTGTTTTTACTATTCTTTACTGTTTTATTACTCTTAGGCTAGGAAATACTTATTTTATCAATAAAATAATGAACATTTCAATATGTACTAGCTCACGTAGGTGCGACCCTTTTCGTTTTCCGAAACGCTGATACCGGTATATTATTTTACATGGTGTAATACTACTGTGATTATGTATGTTTTTTACTGTTTCATATTCTTAGCCTACGAAATACACATTTTATATCAATAATATAATGAAGCTACTGGAAATTTTAATATACGCTAACTCACGTAGGTGTGACCCTTTGGGTTTTCCGAAACGCTGATACCTGAATTGTACTTTCTATGGTGCAGAGTTACATGTTAATATTTACGTTTTTTTACTATTTCTTACGGTTTTATCATTCTTAGGCTCGGAAATACATTTTTGTATCAATAAAATAATGAAAATTTCTGTTTTCAATGAAATAATTAAAATACTGAAAATTTTTATTTCTTAAAATTTTAATATTTTCGTATATACCCAGGGGAAAAAAAAAAAAAAACCGCGATAGGTGAACCGCAATATAGCGAGGGATTACTGTATACCCTTTTTATTACTAATGAAGATGGACATGTGGAAACTAAAAAGCATAATAAAACAAACAAAAAATAGCGTTATTCTTTCTAATACTTTTTAGTTTCTTTTTAGCATAAACACTCATAATGTTAAATTTTTTTAAAGTGCACAAGGACTTTATGAACACTATGTATGTATCTATCCACAAACACACACACACATATATAATATATATATATATATATATATATATATA
Organism: Halocaridina rubra; assembly: GCA_037179515.1. Taxonomy (NCBI): domain Eukaryota; kingdom Metazoa; phylum Arthropoda; class Malacostraca; order Decapoda; family Atyidae; genus Halocaridina; species Halocaridina rubra. The sequence continues at coordinate 89,859 of JAXCGZ010018952.1, read as the reverse complement.
TATATATATACACCTTGTTCTCAAGATAACGCCTAGATAGGTTCTCAGAAGTGTCGGGTAAATGGAAAATCGCGTGAAAAAACGAGTTATTTTCCATAGGAAACAATGATAAAGAGCATAGATACGTTCCAAACCTTACATAGAAACACCATGCCAAAGATATAAGATAGGTAAAAAAAATATTTTTTTACTACATAGCAAAGCAGAAAGCCCTGTATCTATTTTTAAGAGTATACAAAAGATATTCATATTCACTTTACAGCTAGAAATTAACATACATTACTATACTTTATTATGCAGTGGGCAACAGTTATACAGTACACTGGGACATGCATGGTGGCAGTGAGCAAGTAACTTATGTGGTAGAAGAGGAGGAGGATGCAGGAGAACGAGCCTCTATCTGCAAATGTTTATAAAGATAAAATAATAATTATAAATAACCAAAGCAAGACTAAAAAACGAAAAAAAAAAAAATTAATTATGCAATGCCTAAATCTACCATATGACAGATTAAAAAAAACTTAATCTACATTCTCTAGAGAGGCACAGAGTTAGGGGGGATATGACTGAGGTGTATGAATGGTTTAAAGGGATTAACAAGGGTGATATTAATAAAGTTTTAAAAATTCATGATCAAACCAGAACTCGTAATGGGTAATGGATTTAATCTTGATAAATTTAGGTTCAGAAGGGAAATTGGTGAAAATTGGCTTGGTAATACCGTAGAGTATTTCTAGTAGGATAATAAATGCCAATACCTTAGACACCTTTAAATGTAGATTAGATAGACATATGACAGAGGTAGGGTGGGTATGAATAGATTAGTGTTTATTAGAAAAATCATAAAAAGAAAAATAGAATAAATAAGTAGAGTACAATAGAATAGGTTAGACATGCTGAAAATATCATTAAAAAATGGAACTGCCTCGTGTGTGCCTGTAGGCATGTTGCAGTGTCCCCTATTCTTATGTCCTTAATATTTTCAGAACACGTGTTTTGCATCCTCCTTCCATTTTCAAATTTGTATCTGGTTTCTGAATGACAAATTTGTTAATAAAATGTATCCAATTACTCTCTCTCATATTTCTTTACAAAAAACGAATTAAAACTTAGGTTTATTACCTTTAAAATGAGCACTGTAATGAACGTGATTAAGACTAAAGCAATAATTGTATTTACATAATAAGATAAAAAATTTCTACCTAATTCCTGTTTAAGAGAGACATTACAAAGGATTCGTGGAAAGGAAATTAATTTTAACGGTCTTTTAACTCATTAACGTTTTTATTAAAAGTGCATTATTATATTTATCATTTGCTGCCCCAAACGACTCATCATCTTGTAAAGTAACTGATGTATGCGTTGTTTGTAAGACTATTCTCCTTTTAATAATATATTCTATATAATGCAAGTGAAATGAAACGAGAGAGAGAGAGAGAGAGAGAGAGAGAGAGAGAGAGAGAGAGAGAGAGAGAGAGAGAGAGAATCTTTAATTAACTCTTGTTCATTCAACCAAAACTACATTATTTATTGTAAAAATAATGGTTTAATTACAAATTCGTAATAATAATGATATTAATAATAATAATAATAATAATAATAATAATAATATGATAGTAATAATAATAATAACATAATAATAATAATCTCCACAATCATCATCAAAGAAATATTATTGTTAAAAATAATAATATAATAATAATAATAATAATAATAATAATAATAATAATAAGAAGATCTAAGGAGAATTTTTGGAATAGACATTATGAGAGTAATGCAGAGGTATATTAAAACCCTCCCCCACTGACAGGTCATTACACTCTCCATCCGTTTCTCTTTACAGCCTGATAAAGGCTGTTTTATTTTGTCATTTTTTGGTCCATCCTGTTGTAAAAATAAAAAAAAAATAAAATTAAAATAAAAAAATATATATATATATATATATATATATATATATATATATATAATATTTTGTTTTTGTTTTTGGGGGGGGGCGCGTTATTCGCGAATTCCGAATTTTTGGCTATTATTTTTGGGGGGCGTTATTGCAATTTCGCATATAAAAAAATCGCGTATAAAAGGAACAAGGTGTATATATATATATATATATATATATATATATATATATATATATATATATATATATATATATATATATATATATATATATATATATATATATATATATATATATATATATATATATATATATTTCCGGTTTTACGTCACGGACTCCCTTATCAACCAAGGGCTAGGACGGTTGCCTTCTTGCGAAGGACTTGTTTTGGCAGATGTAATCCTTACGCTGAGTGCATGCCTTTGCTAACCTCAGACCGTGACGGGGCGCGAACCCTCGACC